>JAYJLX010048636.1:0-12059 GCA_036873525.1 Chalinula nematifera | reverse complement strand
GAACTTTCAGAGGTAGCTTTAGTATGGAAAGCTGCTGTGGAGTACAGTGGAACCTCCGATAATGAAAACTAGCTCCCGTCAATCAAACCCCTGTATAATGAAAAGGATTGTGAGGTCCCTTTCCCAGTGAAACAGTGCTTAAGTAACCTCTTTGTAAATAAAACCTCTATAATTAATAGTGAAGTAATATATTGACCCCAAATCTATTTTAAAGGTTCTAGTGTACCTCATTATAGAGCATTCATTAATCGTTTGATTTGCATACTGATGATACATGTATATTTCTCTTTTTATTATTATTTTCGCCAGATTTCTTTCACTTGGAGGAAGACAAAGATGCTAGTGGTCATTCATCGTTTGGAGGTCTCAAACTGCGAGTCCCTCCTAAACAGGACCCGCCCATTGAGCGCGACCTCTCGCTGACACTGGAGGAGATATACAATGGCTGCACCAAGAAGATGAAGATATCCCGTAAAGTAATGAACGATGATGGCCGCACAACCAGCACTAGAGAGAAGATATTAACAGTATACGTGAAGAGAGGATGGAGGGAAGGAACCAGGATCACATTCCCTAAGGAAGGTGATCAGGGACCCCATAAAATACCAGGTTAGGGCACATGGAATAATCGTTTTACATACACACTCCTACTGTACCTTTCTATGCATAATGGATAGTTCAAAAGCCTTGATGGTGGTGTATTTTCCTTTTAATTAAAAAAGAATCTCTTAGTGGTATAATATATTACCCACTGTACTATATGCTAAAAGATAATTTGTTTTTCATTTTACAACAGCTGACATTGTGTTTATTGTAAAGAACATTCCTCATCCACGTTTCCATAGAGAAGGTGACAGCCTCGTGTACCAGCCTCAGATACCCTTAGTAATGGTGAGCAGACAGCATTATGAAATACATTTTCTAAAATACTAAGTATGTGTTTCACATCTGTGCTTAGGTGATGTGATCAGTGATCATGTGACCAATAGTCATGTGGCTAATGATCATGTGATAATGACCATGTTTCAAAAACATTTCTTTCATGTCTTTTATACCATGTACATAATGTACATGTAAGATACTCTTAACCTACTGGTGTACATGTATTTAATCTTAACCTACTGATGTATTTAATGGATGTATTGTATTATATTATTAGGCGTTAACAGGTGGTGATATCAAGGTGTCTACATTGGATGATAGGACACTGACTGTACCCATAACGGAGGTGATTAGTCCGGGATATGAGAAACAGGTGGCCAACGAAGGAATGCCACTAGTGGAGAATCCACAGTGTTTCGGGAACCTGTTGATCAGGTTCGATGTACTGTTCCCGAAGACATTGAATAAGCAGCAGAAGTCGTTTGTGAGACAAGCACTTGGAAAGACAGTGCCATGATGAACTGGAATTTTTTATGCAGACACGGATTAACACATTCTTCAATTGTAATAAAATTAATTAATTAGCTAGTTAATTAACGGTTAATAATAAACATAAAGATGGCGGCTCAAGTGAGAAGTGATTCAATGAACAATATCGAACTAATGGACGAAACGTAAGTGCATGCAAGTTTTTTAGACATGTTTTACATGTACGTATTATACAGCTTTATCACAAGGCTTATGATTGGGGGTGTTTAAACAGCTATAGAAGCTAAAGCATAGATAATAGCATACGTGTAGTTAGGATCCCTTTCATTTCCATAGTCTATCTCCTGTACCAGTACAGCATACCCCTACTAGTACGCAAATGACATCGGGAATACTTCTCACACCTTCTCAAAATGTCGTAACCAGGCAGACAGCAAAATGGATCAACGTGCTACCCGAAAGCAAAGAGGAAGTCAGAAATAGGCGTGGCTCTGGGTCAGCTTCGATTGGCAAATCCTGGAGAGGTTGGTTTAAAAAACACAAGGTCCAGTCATACTACAGCAGACTAGAGAAAGATGAGGCCATAATTAAAGAGGCCCAGGGAATGATAGAACAGCCGCAGGAAAACGTCGAATACGAACCGGATAAAAAGAGGTGTGGTTCACACTGTATGAGAGTACAAGTATCAGTGGATACTGCAGCACGGCTGACACTATCTGTGAATTTCCTACTCTTCTTTTTGAAGTTGGCAGCTGCAATACAGTCTGGTTCATTAGCAGTGGTTTCTAGCCTGATAGATTCAACCCTTGATTTACTATCAGGTAGTGTAGATGGTATCATTACAAGTATATATAGTGTATAGAACATACTTAGTATACTGATAACAAATACATGTAACTATATACATTGATTAGACTAGCTATGGCATTTGTAAAAAATAAAAGCTTGCCTAGTGTATAGCTTTAACTATAGTTGACATTTGATCTTGAAAGGGTTGATACATGTACTATTGTATGGACATGTAGGTTTTTCTGCTCATTATAATATTCATTGATCTAAATTAATTATTAGCCATCATTCAGTGCCACATGTACTACATACTTACTATTTTTGGTCTAAGAGAGTGCAATATATATACATGTACTCTCAATCATTAGATTAGCTAGTTAATTAATACTTAAAGTAGATTTATAGAGATGGCTGCCTATTTTATATTGCCTTCATTATTTTTTATCCATTTCCAGGTGCCGTAATAGCCATCACGAGCTACCTAATGCGTCACTATGACCCATTCCATTACCCGATAGGCAGGACCAGACTGGAACCAGTGGCCATTACTATAACGGCCGCCATTATGGGCACAGCTGCACTGCAGATCATCACATCATCTGTTGAAGAGATTGCCACCAACTCGGCCAACCCAAACATCAACTTCTTCTCAGGCACCATCATCGTCCTAACTATCATCCTTAAAGGAATACTGTTTATACTCTGTGTACAGGTAGACAGTGCTTCAGTTAAGGCGCTGGCCACTGACCATAGGAACGATGTAGCTTCCAACATTGCTACCCTGATCTTTGGCCTCTTGGGAACGTATGTTTTAAAAATCCTGGACCCCATTGGGGCTCTGTTACTGTCATTCTATATTATCATAAACTGGGCGCTGGTTGCCCGGGAACAGATGATTAATCTGATTGGTCGCCGAGCCGATCGCCGATTCATTAGTAAGATTACGTATATCTCTAAAGAGCATGATGAGAGAATAGCTAAGGTCGACACAGTTCAAGCGTACACGTTTGGTATAAACTATCTGGTGGAGGTACACATCGTTATGTGTCCTGATATGAAGCTACAGGAGTCACATGATATCGGTGAGAGTTTGCAGCTGAAATTGGAGTCACTCAAAGAGGTAGAGAGAGCGTTTGTGCACTGTGATTTCGAATATGAGCATCATCCCAGTATGGAGCATATATTACCCACTGAAAAGAATGATGATTAAATTATTCACAACTTAATACTTATACAGGTAACATGAATATTATAATTATGATGATAAACAATTTTTATAATTATATTATAGTGTTATGTAACTTTTTTGTTAATTTTATATCAATTGAAAGAATTAGTAATTTCAAATAATATAAAGCATAATATAATTATCTCCATCCTTCCAATTGCGTAGAGCAACACCCTCGATCTTTCTTATTCACTTAAGTTCATTACTATGTTTTCATTATGATATGTCTTCAACCATGGCTAGTATTAAGTGACATCAAATCGCAGAATAGGAGCTAAGTAATAAATCGTGATGTTACACTTCCTGAGTCCCCAGGAACAGTATGCTATTACACCACCTGCTAGGTTATTAAAAAAGGGAACAATCTAATAATAAGTGGTACATCTTGCGGTTAGTAGTGATCTGGCATTCACTGATTGGTCGATTCCCATCCAATCATTGTAACTTGAGGGGGGAACACCTTATTACCTTTACTACTGGATGATCTGTGCCAACGAGTGACAGCAGGTCACATGACTATCACATGATTAAATTAATTGACTAACTTCATATTAACCAGTACGGAGTGAGCATCACCAGGTATACTGGGGTCAACCAGCTCCATAGACGTCCACTGGGACTGGGAATATTTCCATATACGACACTTGCCATCACAGGAACCGGTGGCAAATGTGCTGTGAAAGGCCAAAGGATAAAGTAAACAGCAAAACTTTACCATAGATACACTGCACGAGTGCATATAAAATGCAATGTATAATATAGTGAGGCTATTACACTAAGGGTATCATCTTACAATTATTACTAACTACACATGCACTTGTGTCTAAAACCTAATGAGGTAATTCTGTACAAAACTACCGTTTGAATAAATAAGGGCATGCTTGAGACCCAGGTAGCCCAAAACTGGTGTCCCCACTTAAAGCCCCACTGAAATAAAGCCTACCACAAACAATACACTGGAACATATAACATGTAAAGTATTACACATTAATAACAGGCTATTTATAGCTACCTCCACCATGCACCAATGAAAAATGAATGATGTGCTGACTTATCAGCATTTGGACCAATCAGATCTGCCAGTATCACTTGAAATTGTAATCGAATTTAACAGGAGTCGTATTATTGCTTCTTATGATGGTTAAATTTGTTATATTTATTATCCTATACTATTATTAATTTTCACTAAAAGTATATCTTACATTATCATACTAATATAGCATTATGATCACTATTTGTTAGGCAGCCAATCAAGTCCAATGTCATCGTCTTCATATTTATTCGCTTTAAGTGCCTTGTGGAAAATAGCCTTTAATGATTCGTAATTCGGCTTCTCATGGTAAGAGATCCCCTGCACAGCACACATGTATTTGGTGAGGTAGCTTGGTACCGGATTTAATTCAAAGGAATCTTTTAATAACTCAGTTGCCTTGTTCACATACCTATAACAAAAACATGTACATTATACACAGCATGTACCGGTTGTTACGTACATGCCCTTTTCCGCTGATATATTGTGAGACACACAATCAATGCAATTTCCACGATATTTTGCCCATGGTAGAACACCACCAGCCCACTCAATCAGACAGTACCCCAGTGATTCCAAGTCCCCATTTGCAGAAGGCACTATGGATGTGATTATATCATCAATTAGTCATATACAATATGAGTTATGTACCATATAAGTGGAATCTTTCGAGTGGGGAAAGTTTCGCTTTTTCGCGGATTAGGAGGTGATTCGTGAAACTATTACCTCGCGAATACAGAATTAAGCATAAAATGGCACTATTATCAAGCTTTTCGTGAATGTTTCTCCTCGTGAAAAGGCTATAATTTACCCTGATTCGCGGAAGTTTCTCCACTTGAAAGGTTCCACTTATACGGTATACAATTATGAATTTTATGATTCGTTGTTTGAGGCAATTAGTATAACCAGGGTTGTTGCGATTAGATTATGTTTGTAACCATTACGATTACCATAACTTGCATATTATGATTTCATCATTAGAATTAGAATTACTTGTAAAAATTTTACATAATGATTACGATTAGAATTAGCAAAGTAAAAAAGTAATTAAATTAGTGGTCAGTTAATTAGTTCCATTGTTTAAAAGTTGTTTCCGGGTGTTAAGCGTAAAAAGTTTCCTGCATGACTGAAAATTGACAATGTATAGGGATACCAAGGGAATTCAGAGGAATGTGCTATAAGTAAATACATGTGAATGGCATGTTTCGTATATTGTTCGGTTTAATCGATTACCTAATTAACTAATCATTAGGTAGGAAAAGCAAAATTAGAATTAGGATTAGAATTACTACTGATTTTTTTTAAATTAGAATTACAATTAGGATTACTTAAAACTTGCTAGTGATTACTAATCAATCAGAATTACAATTAGAATTACAACAACCCTGGTGACAACATGTATTAGCAGCTACTGCAGCTCATTCTGTTACGTACTGCTGATACCAGGCTAGCTGTAGAGCGGGCTCGTGCATGCAAATAGATAGTCTCATGCATGCATGCACATGAACTTACTTTTTCCAAAATAATGAGTGTCTGTACTGCAGTAAACCATAGTTCCGTAACAACAATGATCATGACTATTGACTTCAGTATTGAACACGCGAGCATTACAAAAATAGTTTCCATCGTCATCCATGAACCGATAAGCCAACCCAAAATCGACAAGAAACACCTGTTGAGGAGACAAGAAACATAAGCACTATATACGCAACTAGCCAAAATCCTATGATAAGTATAATCAAACATTCAAAAAGAACATCATTATTTTACTAAATACGGTATACGCCCACACAAATGATTGGTATAGGGCAAGTTTCCATTGCAAGGAGTAGGAAAATAGTGCATATAAAAACAGTTCTAACTCAAAAACAACGCCATTTCAAGACAAATACAAGCTGTATGTATACACTATAAAATTATAATACAGCCATTTATTATACATGTACCTTAAACTTTGTAAATCTGCTTTAGTTTGGAGAATTTAGCAAAAAGGAATGCTGTCCCTATACTCTTTACCATAAGGTTGCCTTACAAAATGGCGGCCCGGTTTCCAGGAAATACAAATTTTTTTTTCACTACTATATGCATCCAAATTTTAATTGAATTTCGGTTAGCACCAGTTATAGCTGGGTCTATACATCTGCAAGAATTAAGCCTAGTTCACAATATGACGCTAGAACGTTATACGCAAGATGCTGGAATAGAAATTTGTTCTAATCTGCCGTCTCGTCTGCGTCAAGATTATGGAAAATATCCGGAAATTTCCAGTGTACATGTTCAATATTGTGAACTAGGACTTTAAACAAAGCGCCAAACAACTTAGCTGATCTTTAGACAAAACAGCTTTCGAGGATAAAATTGTGTGCTCACTTTTGACAAAGCTAACAAACGAAAAGCTATCTCTTTTTTAATTGCATTATGGAATGATAGCAGTGAAAAGCTTACCAAGTACCTATGTAGAACATGTTTTCACTGAATAACTCGCCAAAAAACCCAGATGCTGAAAAACGGACAAAAAAACATCAGCTTGCGGCATAGATGATGGTTGCCTTTCTTCTCAGAAAGTTATAAGAAAATTTTGCCGCTTGCTGGTCAAGAACAAATCCATTCAAAGTGAAAAAGTTCTGCTACCTAACTATATATATAACTAATAACAATAAAACATATCATCCCTTCCACACCTCTGCATGCATGGTGAGGGTATAATTAAAAGCACAAGTGCAAGTGAGAGGCTTGAATTAAGTTATACGGATCAATTAAGCACTTCAAACATTTACCTTGTGTTCTTCACCAGGCAAGTATCCAGTTAATATGTTAGCACCTTTGACATCACCATGAGCATAATTATTAGCATGCATATACTCCAGAGCTTCAATCTATATAATATAAATCAGCACACATGCACATAATTATATATGTATACCAATGATTATGTTAACATGCGCATGGCCATGCACTGAGACAGTATTATACATACATACCATTCTAAGTGCAATGTAGCATATGGTCTTTAAATTGAACTCCTTTGCAATTGCTTTCAAGTTACGAAACACTGCGTCTATGTTTTTTCCATACCGCTCCATCAGCAGAAAAAAATACATTGCATCATGGTTGGTGCACGACGTATGCTTACCAAAGGAGACCAATTCACTAGGTAAAGGCAAATACTTTAACTTGTGTGATCTAATCCAATTTCCCACTATATATATATAATGAAAAATTCAGACAGTGCATAAACAATTAGAGTGAATAATTACCCCTGCCAGCCACTATACTACGGTATATTGGCTAACAAGTGCAGACTCATGTCATTGAATACATACTTTATTACACTTTATTTCCTTGAATGAAAGAAAAATTTTTAGACCCCCCCCCCCAAAAAAAAAAATGCACTTGGCGGATTTGAACCCGGGATATTACTTCTGTCAAATATTTATCATATACCCCTGAGGATTTTATGCTTTTAAATTAGCCCTTATGCCATGCATTCCGCATTTTGCTCTGTTGCAACATGCACCCATTATGCTCGTGCATCCTTTCACTGATGCATATGTATTCAATTCTCAGTCAACCATTAAAGCTAAAACTATGCGGTTAACCGACATGCATGCATGATTATAAAAAGCGCTATATAGTAGTAACAAGCCTTTTGGCATTTCTTTATCTCATTTGCTAAAAACCACAAACTCATAGATCGTCATATCAAGACTAACATGGGTAAAAAAATTCAAATTTATCCCCATTTTTATTATCAAAAAAGGTAAAATACACCGAATATGCTGGCATTATGCTCAATGCTTTTGCTACCCTATTATGCTCATACGGATGCTATAGGCATAAAATCCTTAGGTCTATAATATTCATTATATCAAAGCCGGGTTTTAAAGGCCAGGTGTCTATTCAAATAAGGCGGTATATACTGGCTTATATGATATAAAATATCAGTCACTATTTGCATGCATGCACGGCTTTTATTGATAATTAAGCTAGGATATTATATAATTTGGATGACTGATGTGCATGCATGCAGGCAGGCGGGACTAATGAATTGTTGATTACTGATACTGCTGTACTATAATGTATATGTGCTGGCATCCGCTATGGTTATAATATAGCATGCTAGCATGCCATATTATATATCAGTATACGTATACGGTTCAGTATATATTGCACTATAACTTACTAAAAGCAAAATGTTGTAGCACAGTAAGATAAAAATATGCTTCTTGAACAAGTAATCTATCAGTATAAGGCCCCTATAGAAGGGAAAATTCAATGCATTATATATACAGCATCATTAATTACTCAAACAACATGGTATTAATTAATTTGAAAGACATGCATGGACATCATTGCACCATATAGCATGCAACACTGAGAGATGTCTCCAACAGTGCATGGGTGGCATGTACTCCACTGGATATTTGTTCTAATCTGCCGTCTCGTCTGCGTCAAGATTACGGAAAATATCCGGAAATTTCCAGTGCGTTCAATATTGTGAACTAGGCTATAGAAGGCTATGCTTGCAAAGGCTCGTACCAGCAGAATTGTATTATACGGTAACATTTCATGCCATTCATATTATTTACACGTTATACCAATTAGCACCATGGCATATATAGCCAGTTTTGTCATTTTTGCACCTTAGCACTTTACGTAGTTGCATGATGCATAGTATTATATATATATAGTTGTTTTGCCTGCACTGATGAGAATGGGAGAAATGATTTTACCTGAGTGCATGTATCATTCGCGCACTTACTCAGCTAGGCACTCTAGCAGTTTTACACTAATAGCACTGACACATGAGACTATATCCTAAATATGTCACAGTACAGACCCTGCTGGCCTTAGCAAAAGGCGTGGCCATTTAGTCAACGTGGTGACCGGGCCATTTTTGAGGACCAAAATACTAGTGAAATTCATGATTGATTATAGACCGATAATATTGACGTCTCAAATACTGTCACATTGAATAACTAGACGAATATGCATTGTATTATTGGGGTGAGCCTTCACGAGAAACAAGGCACATTCAGTGATTCTATATCTTCTAACACATCATGTTTGCATGACAGTCGAGTAATTATTCATTGCTCATTGAAGAAATGCATGCAGTCAGGTGTCACATCATCAGTACAAACCGGCATCCATATTTTCAGTCAATACAACTTTAGTGTATGGGCACGGGGGCTCACTATTTTGACGACATATCGTTGCATCCTGAGCAATCTGAGGTGATGCTGGGACAACTTGGATATTGTACTGTCATCGAGGTAGCGTGCCACCAAGTATACCATACCAGAACTCCCATCTCCAATGAAGGACTCTACGATCCATTTTAAATCCCTCTTGTCAGCCAATATTTCCCCTATTAGTCTGGTACCACGAGGAGCCTCAGAGGGACATGGTACGATTGGCGCTGCCTCGGTCGTCATGAATGTTGCTGGTACACCGCCGAATACCTTCAAGAACTGGAGAACTACCGAGGATACGTTCGATATTTCTAATGGACCACGTGTTAGATTAATTAATGGGGAAAAAAAAAATTAATTATTATTACATCAATCATGCAGGGCATTATCTCCTAAGCAATTTAACTATATAGATCTATACACTATAGAAATTCGAATCCATGCCGAACACTTTATCCAGATATGCTACTCCCCTGCCCATTTTATTAGAGCCTGGCTGGCCAGCCTGAGGTGACGTTTTGGATCTACATTCCTATGCATTAATTTATTATTGATTAATTTTTTTTTTATATAATCATAAAACAACCCTTGTAGTATTATTATATTAAAAATTAATGATAAATTTACCAATTAAGTTCATAAATCATACTTTATTCATTCAATATTATAAACACAAAAATTATTACTAGCATAATATTTCAAAATAGATTATTATTATGCACTCTTAATTAAAATAGCATATCATAAAAAACCCAATTATCGATAATAACTATTATAATAATATAACTATAATGAAGTTACCCCTATATCTCATCGTCACTCAGTTCCCAAATATGGTCGTCCAGAGTTTCGGCATACAATTGGCTGAGCCCTGTTAAGTCCTCAAGGAAATTTGGCGTATTGAAGACCTTCAAAAGGAACTCAAACCCTTCCGACTTGTAACTGGAGAGGACCACATCAGAGCAGGCGGTACACTTATCGAAACGTTGGCTAGCCGGGAGGACATTATGAAACCGTGAGAGGAACCCTCGTATCTGGTGGGGTACGAGCCCAAGGGGGCTGTCAGCAGTGACATCATCGTATTCTGGATTACTATCAGCTGGTGCTTCTCCTTGATCACAGTGTTGCAATACGGACATTAACAGCTCCACTGCTATAGCCCCAGCCATCATAGAGAGGCCGGGTCGGGATACGGTACACTGTTGGTCGAGCGTACGGTCTCTTGTGGAGTCCGTTGGGGCCACAACGTCATTACAGAAGTAACACCCTAGCATGGAGCCTGGTATACCTTTGGTTGTTGTGTCTGATTGTAGCATGGGCTTGATAGGGACGGGGACCATTCCCTCTGGGAAGAACCCATGACGCATCACCATGAAGGTATCGAATCCCAAAGCAGCATTGATACATAGCTTGGAGTACCGGGCACAGAGAATAGTTGGAAGCCAGCGACTTTCACGAGTGTCCATTAGTAGGAATACGGCATCATGAGCTTTAACCAGCTCAACAAGCTTCTCAACGCTTTCTTTGGTTTCCTCTATGGCTCCGGGTTCGGTACCAACCGCATGTCCAGGCATCGGTATAAGGAGCTGTACTCCCTCAGCATCAACACCCGGGAATATCAACTTCAAGGAATCAGCCGCTGCCTGGGCTTTCTTTGTGCCGCCATTTTTACAATCATCGAACTTGAAGAGGCTTTGCCGAACGGGATTACTGTAGGAGACACGACTACTGTCAACGAAGGTAATCTTCCTCACACCCCACCCGAGGAGACATCGTGCCACATTACACCCTAGCGTACCAGCCCCTAATAACAGACACTTCAACTCCTTAGCCTTTTCCAAGTCCAGTGTGGGCAAGATACGCCATCTCATTAACTTCAGGTTGAGGTCAACTGCTGACTCAGCTAAATGGCGGGGGTCCATATTGGCACCAAGGTTAACGAACCGTGGCGATGCCTTCCCTTTCTCGTTCTTCTCCCAACCAACTATTTTAGGGAGTTCGGTTGGGTCTTGTTTGGGAGGGACGGTAACACCTTCGATGAATAAACTGTGTTCGATTTGTCGCTTTCCTTTGAAGGTACGATCACGATAGCATAGAATGTTTAAGTGTTTCACCCTATCACTCCAGTTCTGAGCCACAAACATTATGAAGTTACGTAGCGGCCATCCTGGGGTCGAATCAAGTGTACCAGGATCACAGAATCCAATTGTAATAGTATCGCTCCCTGGCTGGTGTACCGATTCGAATGATGTTAGTGGGTGGAAAGATAGTTTATCGTCTACAATAAAGAAACCAATGTTTCTATTGTTCCGTTCGAATTCATCATACGCTTGTCTAATGGCTGTGATCTGGTTGGTATTAAATGCCTTGTCAGCTGTTTTTAACGACCCATAAGTGATCGGTTCCTCTGGTATCAGTGCTGGGAAGGCAAACCAGTAGTAATAAT
>JAYJLX010048625.1:0-12066 GCA_036873525.1 Chalinula nematifera | reverse complement strand
AGCTGATGTGATCTGTCATCAGCTAGGTTATACTGGAGCCTCTTCATATTCTAATACTGGACTTACAACAATGTAAGAAAATCCTATAATGCTAAAAGCTATAAGTATTTAAATTTGTTTTCCCACGTTACCAATTGCAGATGGGGGTCAGATAATTCCAGTACTCTACTTGATGATGTGTCTTGTTCTACCTCTTCATATCTCACCATTACTCAGTGTTCCTTTTATACCTCCATCAAATCCAGTTGTACTAATACCAATGATGTCATTGTGACATGTTGTAAGTCAATATAGTCTCTTGGAATGTATAGGTCTAATGCATCCATGGATGCAATGCTTGCCCAACATACCTAGTTCAAAGCCTGTCAGCATAACAATATATACTGTGACAGGTATGTTTCTGCACGATGCAACTTCCCGTGCCATGTTATAGCTGAAACTTAAAAATATGTCGCACAGTATATATTGTTGCACATTACCCCACAACATATGTTTACACAAATTCCTCCCCTCCCGTCTGCAATGATGTCACATGTATGTCATGCACTATTGTGCTTATATATAATTACAGATGATGCTAGAATATGGGCCACACCCTCTCCTGGTGATATCCGTCTCACTGGGGGTGCTTACTCCAACCAGGGTCTGTTAGAGGTGTACTGTAATGGCCAATGGGGTACTGTTTGTGACGATCATTCTTATTTTGATACTAAAGCAAGATTAGCCTGTAAACAACTGGGATACAATTATTATTTCGACTATAATCATCTTTCTTAGTAAGTATAGATAAATGTTATATTGGTCATTTATCAAATAACATGCATATGGATTTATTACATGTATAGTGAGCAACGAAGTTGCATGCTAAATTGGCAAAGGAGAGCTTATCTCATTTGCAAAAAGTAGGGTCTGCATGGTTACCATAATTCATTTTTAAGCCCAGCAGGCAGGCCATATATATAATTAAATTTAGCCCTGGCCTGGTTGGCTGGCTGACAAATCAACTTTAATTACTGTAACATCAGTCTTGTTAAAGTTGCGTTTATGTAAGTTTGAATAATATTGTTTTTATAATGGTAGACATAATGTTGATATAAACAATGCTTAAAATTGATTTGCATGCCCTGTGATGTAATCATTGCAGAATATATTTGCTTATGGGCAATGCCCTAGCTATAAGCTGGTTGCTCTATAATTTTTCAGTTACCAAAAGAATTTTCTTACAGGTATACCATATGAGTACTTTAACCAGCACTCATACATTGTTATTTATATTGAGTTAGCTGCATGCTTTTGGAGCAATTATATAGCTATTCAAAAGGCTGATTCACACTATACAAACATAACGAAATGTAACGTTAACCGTATAGCAACAAAGGGAAGAGTATGAATCGTTATACCATCATGATAATGTAATGAATTGAAATTTTTTTCTACTCATTACATTATGTTAACAATTTGTATACTCTTCCCGTGTCGCTTTTGTTAGGTTAACGTCATGTTTCGTTACGTTTGTAGTGTGAATCAGCCTTATTAATTGCGGCCTATAATATAGTAGTGGTAACATGATTATGTTCCATGTATATATTAGCTGTAATGATTGCAGATGTTAAGGAGTGGCATTTTTAAAACCATATTTGTTTGTATAATTAAATAATTGTAATGTTGTCTATAGCCTCGCTTTTTTAAAGCTAAACATGGACGTGATGATTCATCATATGCCCATGCAGCAAGGAATATATATACACCCAAGTTATTTAATTGGTGGGTGTGGCTCAAAAAGTGCTATGCACTCATCAGTCCTCAGTCATGTCATGCACTTCATGTGTGGTTGATTATTCCCTTTTATTCAAAATTTAGGCTATGTATATGCCAGCGATATATGTCCATATACCCAACTACTCTGCCATAAACAATCATTAGCAATGCCTCAGTCCATGCATAACGTTAACACAGCATGCACCGAGTATTAATTGAAGCATATAATGATTAGATGTTCATCAGTCTTAAGTTTCAATAATTGGGGTGTTATAACATTTATCATATTTATGGTTTATAGTAAGAGTTGGAAAATACCAAAATAAGGAAATATTTGACTACATGTATATACTTTTAAATTACTCTTAGTTATGGTAACTCATCACAGAATTATATATTGCTGAACACTTACACCGGCTGTTACTCATTTGATTCCTGTCTGACTAGTTGCGGCCGGTGTTCATCAACTGTTGTATCCAGCTGTGCCCATGTTACACTTGAATGCAGTAAGCTTTAAGACTAAATTATGCATGATGTTCATTAAATTATTTAAGCATTACGCTAGCTTAATGAGCATTAAGGTCAAATTTCACATGTGTCAGTAATGTTGAAACTATATAGCATTATATTATATAAATCTATCTCAATAGATGTTTTATATGTATTGCGTATGTGTAATGTGTATGAATGTTAAGTAACCTGTATACGTTATAGTATCTGCTACATGTACATGTAAGTTTATTTAGTATATATAGATAGATGTTTGTATGTATATGCATGCAATCATGATAATTATTACTGTTGTTACAGCTTACAGTGCACCCAATTATGAAGTGAAAACGTTAACCACCACAAGCATCAAATGTGATTTAGGTATAGAATGTTTCTCATTATAACTTCATAAAACAATTATATACTTTATGTGTATAGTTCCCACTGGTACAGTGAGGCTCTACAGGAATGGTGTACCAGACACTAGCCAATCCTGGTCCTCTGGTATTGTACAGATATACTATAATGATCAATGGGGTAATATCTGTGATGATAGTGACTTTGGATCTGATGAAGCTGATGTGATCTGTCATCAGCTAGGTTATACTGGAGCCTCTTCATATTCTAATACTGGACTTACAGCAATGTGAGAAAATTGTATATATTTGTTTCTAAATAATTGAATGGATCGTCTTTTGAATATGCCAATCAGATGGGGTTCAGATAATTCCAGTACTAATATTGATTATGTGTCTTGTTCCACCTCTTTGTATCTCACCATTACTCAGTGTTCCTTCAGTACCTACATCAAATCAAATTGTACTGATACCACAGACGTTATTGTGACATGTTGTAAGTTAATAAACTATCTGATCTATATATATACTTTAATATTCGAAGTTTATAACATTATGCAGACAATGCTAGTATTTGGGCAACACCCACTCCTGGTGATATCCGTCTCACTGGGGGTATATACTCCAACCAGGGTCTACTAGAAGTGTACTGTAATGGCCAATGGGGTACTGTCTGTGGTGATTCATTTTGGAAAACTGAAGCAAGAATAGCCTGTAAACAACTGGGATACAATGATTATGATAACTATTATCATCCTCCACAGTATGTGTGGATTAATTAGTTTTAAAGCACTAATTAATCATATTTTATTGTTGTGTTATTTGTATAGTAATGGTAACTCATCACAGAATATATGGCTGAATACTCACTCCAGCTGTTCATCAGCGTCTGATTCCTGTCTGACCAGTTGTGGTAGCTGTCCATCAACGCCTATTGTTTGCTCCCATAATGAAGATACTATACTCGATTGTAGTAAGTATAGATATGCATTGTAGTCTGAACTATATTGCTATAAAAGACATTATATATATATAGCCTTGCAGTTGTTGTTCCCCTATATAGCCCCCCACTTCTTTCCTAGGGTTACCTTCATTTTTGCCATTGCCTTTTAATTGAACTGCCTTCTCTTACTTATTGGTGCATGTGTCCTCCATATTGGTGTCACATACATTGTAGTTGGCAGTCAGTACACTCCTCAATTTATGTTTTTATAATAATAATTAATTTTTTTTAACTATATTGCTCTCTTTAAATATATGTGTGGAGCTATTTTCCTCCCTCCTCATATAGGCCATGTGTATATAGTCTGCATGGCAAAGGGTGTGGCTAGTCTGGAGCCACACTTTTTTGCCACACCACACCATATGCAAATAAGGGGCATGCCAGTTTAGAGGAGCGAGGGTTTGTAGCATGACTAAAGATCATGTTTCAGAGTCAAGAATTCTTGACTCATTATTATTCAGTGAATGGGGACGGAAAATAGCGTGTGAGCTATAGTAGATACACTGTACTATAATATATGAACTCACGTGCTATTTTCCATCCCCATGCATTCATGAATAATATAATGAGTCAAGAATTTTTGACACTTAGAATTTTGATCTTAAACACGTGCTACCAGGCTCTTGCTCTAATAAAATGCTCCTCATTTAGGTGGCAGACAAAGGGCTCAGTCTCCAAGGTAAGGGTGGGCGCTAGTCAGACTATTTATACTGGCCGATCAATGGTTATTGTATACCTTTGCTATATAATGGTTATATTATACGCTGACAATTTATAGGGCACATTCCATCCTATCGTAGTTCGGAAGTAACATCCACTACTAGTACAAATTGTGATCCCACTACAGGTACTGAACCTTTTACCTATATATAGTATCTCAATATCACAATTATTATTGTTGCTACTTATAGTTGCAGGTATTGGTACAGTGAGGCTCTACAGGAATGGTGTACCAGACACTAGCCAGTCCTGGTCCTCTGGTATTGTACAAATATACTATAATGGTCAATGGGGCAATATCTGTGATGATAGTAACTTTGGATATAGTGAAGCTAATGTAATCTGTCATCAGCTAGGTTATACTGGAGCCTCTTCATATTCTAATACTGGAAATACAACAATGTGAGTAAATTGATCAACATGCATTAATGTGAAAAATGTAATTTGATTCGTTTTCTCATGCACACTCGTGATTATGCCAATCAGATGGGGTTCAGATAGTTCCAGTTCTCGACTTGATAATGTATCTTGTTCCACCTCTTCATATCTCACCATTACTCAGTGTTCCTTCAGTACCATCATCAAATCCAATTGTACTGATACCACAGACGTTATCGTGACATGTTGTAAGTTAATAAATATTTGTTTAATATTCGAGCCTTATAGCATATAATACAGATAATACTAGAATATGGGCCACACCCACTCCTGGTGATATCCGTCTCACTGGGGGTACATACTCCAACCAGGGTCTTCTAGAGGTGTACTGTAATGGCCAATGGATTACTGTCTGTGATGATTCCTTCTCGGATACTGAAGCAATAGTTGCCTGCAGACAACTTGGATATAATTATTATTCAAACTATAATTATCTTACACAGTATGTGTGGATTAGTTTTAAAGTAATAATATAATAATTATAATTATGTGTGTTATTTGTAGCCATGTTAACTCATCACAGAATATATGGCTTCACACCTACTCCATTTGTTCATCATCATCTGATTCCTGTCTGACTAATTGTGGTAGCTGTCCAACATCAGTCACTGTTTGCTCCCACAGTGCCGACATTACACTTGAATGCAGTAAGTATATACATGTGTATCTAGTCTGAAGTATATTATTGTTTTTTGCCTCTGGATCCTGCCTTTTCTACCTATTGGGTGTATCCTCCATATTGGTATTGATATTGTTTCAAGCCAACACTCTCCCTCCCCCATTTATGTTTTTTTTAACCCTTTAACCCTGGCGGCGTGCACAGTCCTTTAATGGCTATTTTGAGTATGAAAAAAAAAACCCTACATGTAGTAACTATACACTATATGTATTATTGGACACTCTACTTTTCCTCCCTCCTCATATGAGCGTGGTTTTATCTGCTGCAGGATACTATAGAGTATAGTAATAGGATTGCAGCTGCATGCATTTAGATGCTATTATAGAGGAATTCATACTTCCAATGATGTTGGTATTTTGTGCCTTTTTTTGCATATATAGCAACGGGCAAAGTTCAGTCACTTTAGCTAGGCGGCTCGTTTTTTGGCACACCTATAGCTCCTTTTAAGTTAGTCATTGCAGTGTATAACGTATACTTGACCTCAGCTTATAGCATAGATGGTCAACGCTCAAAATTAAAAATCCTAAATAATTATTGAATTGAATTGTAGTACTTGGCATTTATAGTCTTAAGCCATGGTTTTCATATATAAAATAATGGTAAAACTGTTGTTCAACGGTCTGAAATGGTTGTGCAGTTTTTGCCACTATTTTTTGTAGAAAGATTGGTTCTCTTTCCATAACTGACACAACTATATGGAAATAAGTAATGAAGCATACCAGTACACTTGTTGAACAGCTTTTTTATGGTGTGTATAACAATTCAATAGCTGATAAAGCAAGGTACGAGCTTTTGGTATTACTGTTGAGAGATAACAAGCTGTCTTGGTATTACAAAATCTATCTGCTTGTTATGTATGTACCATCAAATGATAAAAAATACCCAAAACATATCCGGCAATTAATGCTACAATAATTATGCCTGGTTAGTATAATGTGCAGGTTATTACGTAATAAATGGTAATCATTTAGAACAGCATTTCGCCAGAACCATGCACCCATGCCCACACAGTTTCCAATCCTTACAATACCTCTTTTATTTATGATAGTATACAATCTGGCTAGCAACACCGACCCTTTTGTGTGATGCAAAGGATGTGGCTAACAAGACTAATATGCTGTTTGATAGTCGATGTTATTGTCTAACTTGACTAGTTTATATCATTATTATAGGACACAATACAGACTATCCCAAAATAACATCCACTACTAGTACAAATTGTGATTCCCCTCCAGGTATATCTATTTAGTTATATCGTCACACAATAATATTGTTGTTACTTTTGATAGTTCCTGTTATTGGTACAGTGAGGCTCTACAGGAATGGTGTACCAGACACTAGCCAGTCCTGGTCCTCTGGTATTGTACAGATATACTATAATGATCATTGGGGCAATATCTGTGATGATAGTAGCTTTGGATATAGCGAAGCTAATGTAATCTGTCATCAGCTAGGTTATACTGGAGCCTTTTCATATTCTAATACTGGAATTACAAAAACGTGAGTAAATCCAATAATATACTATAAGAGCTATATGTATTTATTTTTCCACACCATTATGCCAATCAGATGGGGTTCAGATAATTCCAGTACTCGACTTGATGATGTGTCTTGTTCTACCTCTTCATATCTCACCATTACTCAGTGTTCCTTCAATAGCTACATGTATAACTACTACATCAGTTCTAGTCATGGTTGTTCTGATAAGAATGATGTCATTGTGACATGTTGTAAGTTAATAATTATATTGTTTAATATTTTGAACCTTGACATACATAATTATTAAAAACAGTTACTACTAGAATATGGGCCACACCCTCTCCTGGTGATATTCGTCTAACTGGGGGTACATACTCCAACCAGGGTCTACTAGAGGTGTACTGTAATGGCCAATGGGGTACTGTCTGTGATAATTCATTTTATGGAACAGAAGCAGAAATAGCCTGTAGACAACTAGGATACAATTATTGTGTCGACTATTACCATCTTTCACTGTATATTATGTCCATGAGTCTATAGTTTTAAAGTAATAATATAATATATGTGTTTCATTTGTATAGCTACAGCAACTCATCACAGAATATATGGCTGAATACTTACTCTGGCTGTTCATCATCGTCTGATGATTCCTGTCTGACCAGTTGTGGTAGCTGTCCATCAACTCCAGTTACAGGTTGCTCCCATAGTGAAGATATTACACTCGAATGCAGTAAGTAGATGTGCATAGTCTGCATGCATGCATGATATGTTCATTGTTTTTGCATGCTTTTAGATGGTGCTCTGCCTTTTCTACCTTTAATAATTGGGTGTGTCCTCCATATACATATTATATACATTGTTGCAAGCCTATACACATGCACCCATTATGTTTTTTTTTTAAAGCTTTTAACCCCGGCGTGGCAGCCTCTAATGTGTGTGGGTTGGATTATTTTGATGAGCATGAGAAAAATCCTAGTAATTATACTACATGTATGTATTATTGGACACTCTATATACTTTTCCCCCGGGTTTCAGGATACTATAGAGTAGTATAATTGGACGCTAAGGATATCATGCTAGAGAAATTCATACTCCCAATGATGTTGGAATTTTTTATGCCTATCTTCTACATAGCAATGGGCAAAGTCAGTCACTTTATCTAGCCGGCTTTTTTCTCGATTGGCACGGCTCCTTTTACTTATAGTCATGCATGCATGGCAAGCTATAGGTGTAAATTCAACTTAAGCTTCTCTGTTGAGAGCATATAGATCTAGCTGTCTTATTGGGATTGCAAAATCTATATATTCTGCTTATTATGTAAGTATACCATCAAATGATAAAAATATCTGAAACATGTCTGTATTGATTTACTAGCTGCTAACATAGGTTATTACATAATAAATGGTAATCATTAGGTTATTACGTAATAAATGATAATCATTTAGAACAGCATTTCAAACAACCCTGCCCACACAGTTTCTAATATCCCTACAATACCTCTATTATTTAATGCAGTTTAGAGATTACTTTAAACTAAGTTAACAGGAAGTGACCCGCCCAACCTTTAGACCTGAGGATTTTATGCCTGGCATAATAATGAGCATAATAAGGAATGCAAAATAATGCCAGCATAACTCACAATAAAACCGGATAAAATTGGGTTTTTCATTCATGTTAATCTTGAGATATGATGATTTGCGGGTTTGTGGCAAAAATTATGGGTAACATAAATATAAAAAAATAGCAAAAGGCAACTAGTAGAGCTTAATTTTTATTTTCATGTTAACCATAGTTTTAGCTTCAATGGTTAATTGAGAAGTGAAAACATAGCAAAATAGGGCCATAATTGGAGCATAGAAGAATATAGCATAATGGGCGAATTTAAAAGTATAAAATCCTCAGGCCTACCAGCCTTGGATGCATGCATGCATGTGAAGGGGTGTGGCTCATTACATGCACCTCTTATAAATTTGTTGGCCATGTATCCTCCTGTTCTTATAGTGTCACAGCTCATCAGTGAACCAATTAAGCGTTTCAGTTCAGCCCGCGAAGTGAGCACTCTTTAATCACTGACCCTCCCTGCATGCATATAATATATATAACTAGACGATTGTAAAACAATGATGGGGCGAGCTTTCACGAAGCATAGTTGACTTACTTCTGCTCTTATATATACGTAGATCTAGACTCTAGCAATTTAAGCCGTGTACTCCTTTAACAAGCTGAAAAAAATGCATCAATGATTTCCATTGCATGCAAAGAAATTAAAAGCAGACTGCCAGGTAGGACTGTAGCATACACAGATAAATTCATCACTGAGGAAGCTCAATTCTTGATGCTACACTTATCATAGTTCTGATCGTGTACTTGTGACTGACCGTTTCATGGATTATCATGGCTCTTGGAGTTGGAAAACTTGTATAATCAAGATTCTCTAGTGATAGCGAGCACAGCTGTGAACGATGGATCAAAATCTGCAACAAGCCTCTTAGATTCCAACTTGAATCGCAAAGGACAGCTGTGTAGTTTTAACAGATTTCTTGAGAATAACCGTCAGATAGTCGTTTACGTTTACGTAGCTGACTTTAGGTAGCCATTGTTAAAACGTGCTTAGGTGGGCGTAATCTGATAACACCCAATTATGTTTTTTAAAAAATTATATTGCAAATTTTTTTTTTACCCATTTTTAGACTATTAACGGTACACGGTCGTATCGTATATAGACAGAATCTCGTTCAACCGACTAGAGTGGGGCTCGCTCAGGCTCGCCCCAATTATAATTTGTTTTTCCGCTGCTGTGCAGTGTGATTAGAGCTTGGGTGGCTGGATACCACACTACTGACATAGGGGCACCCATTATGCATAGCAGTTATTAAGCGTATATAGCAATCCCAACTCATTTATGGAGTGGGAGCTACCCGCATTGCAACTACTTTGTGGGTGTTCCCCCGTGTATGGTTCTATAGTCGTTGGGCCTGACTTCCCGAATCACCACACTCTTTCTTTGTATACTTAAGGGCAGGAGGGGGATCCATGCAATAGGGACAGTTTCAGATGCAGGCAAAAGATGGGACTGAACATTCGGATGGGTGGGTAAAATTATAGGGGCATGGTCAATAGGTCACATAATATCAGTTAATGAATGACATCAGTATCTGGCTAGCCACACCCTTTATGTACATAAGGGTGTGGCTAACAAGACTAAATGTATAGCTGTTTGATAGTCAATACTTATATAGTTACTATTAATACCTTATGCAGTGGCTATTGTAACTTGAATATAATCATTATAGGATACAGTATAGACTTTCCCAAAGTAACATCTACGGCTACTGGTACAAATTGTGACAATTCCACTCCACGTCCAAGTACTGAACCTTTTTAGTTATCATTAAAAAGATGCACATATTAATTATTGTTGTTACTTTTAATAGTTCATGCTATTGGTACAGTGAGGCTCTACAGGAATGGAGTACCAGACACTATCCAGTCCTGGTCCTCTGGTATTGTACAGATATACTACTCTAGTCAATGGGGCAATATCTGTGATGATAGTAGCTTTGGATCTGATGAAGCTGATGTGATCTGTCATCAGCTAAGTTATAGTGGAGCCTCCTCATATTCTAATACTGGAGATACAGCAATGTGAGTAAAATCCTATAATGCCAATAGCTAAAATATTTGTTTTCTCTCACCATTATGCCAATATCATGCAGATGGGGTTCAGATAGTTCCAGTACTATTTTTGATGATGTGTCTTGTTCCACCTCTTCATATCTCACCATTACTCAGTGTTCCTTCAGTACCATCATTAAATCCAGATGTACTGCTAGTAGAGACGTCATTGTGACATGTTGTAAGTTAATAATTGTTTTGTCTAATATTTGAACCTTATAATTATATTATAATACAGATACTGATAGAATATGGGACACACCCTCTCCTGGTGATATTCGTCTCACTGGGGGTACATACTCCAACCAGGGTCTACTAGAGGTGTACTGTAATGGCCAATGGGGTACTGTCTGTGATAATTCATTTTATGGAACTGAAGCAGCAAGAATAGCTTGTAGACAACTGGGATACAATTATTATGTCAACTATGATCATCTTCCATAGTATGTGTGGATCATCAGTTAGTTTTAAAGTATAATAATATAATTATATGTGTGTTATTTGTAGTTATGGCAACTCATCACAGAATATATGGCTGAACACTTACTCCAGCTGTTCATCATCATTTGATTCCTGTCTGACTAGTTGTGGTAGCTGTCCATGGCCACCAATTCCAGTCACTGCTTGCTCCCATGAAGAAGATATTACACTCGAATGTAGTGAGTTTATACCATAGCTTGACAATTATTTTTGTGTTGTGAAAATGTTGAATAAAATTTTAAACGAAAACTGCTTCCAGAAGCATTTCTGTATTTATATAACGTATACACTGAGAACAATTCTAATTTTGATTGAAGATCTTTTCTCGTAAATTGCACTTCAGAAACAACCTAAACAAGTAAACTACCCATCTCAGTTTAGATCCATGGTACTTTTTGGTTTTCCTTAATTCCGCAGTCCGGCCATGCATGCATCCAGCACTGACTCAAGTGGGTTGATCAGAGAGGCATTGATTAACTTGAACTTGACTGCATGTGTTTAAGAATTTTTTGTGTTTTAATTAGCTCATATATACTTTTAAGTGATCATTTTAATTTTGTATGCCAAACATGTACACATGTAGCTTCATAAATTACGATCAAATATTTTCATCAGTACTACAATACATTATAATATACCTTGCCGGTATGTTATTATATTGTAATATTCTATTATGAAAAGCTTGCATTAATGGCCGCTATACCGTATGTTTATTGCTATACGTGATTAATAACTATAGGATATCATTCCTCCTACTCCAAAGTAACATCCGCTACTAGCACTAATTGTGATTCTACTCAAGGTATACACTAAACCAATTTATTTATCTTGATATCATAGTTATACTTTTGGTATAGTTCCGCCTGCTATTGGTACAGTGAGGCTCTACAGGAATGGTGTACCAGACAATAGCCAGTCCTGGTCCTCTGGTATTGTACAGATATACTATTCTAATCAATGGGGCAATATCTGTGATGATAGTAGCT
>JAYJLX010048614.1:0-12066 GCA_036873525.1 Chalinula nematifera | reverse complement strand
TATATATAATATACCTGATTCTAACTAGACCTATATCTGGGAAAGCTTTCATACCTCAGTAAAAAAAAGTTTGTAATCCAGTGAGTTACCTTTTTTCACGACTCAGAAGCCGCTCAGGACACCCGGGAAGGAACACCTTTTTAGTCGCCTCTTTCCAGCGCTTTCCAGTAACCCTTCGTCGAGCCTTCATCCCATTCAAGTAGTAGATCTAGTAATCACCCCGGAGTCAACTCAAAACACGTGTCGTACGTGTAGGCGTAGATACTTTACCTTAAATCGTAGAAGTATAAATATATAGTCTACATTGCTTACAATAACCTACCATTGCCTACAGTTATGTACAATAATAAACATGATAGCGATGATCATGATGGTATAGGTTTTCTGATGACCAAACGAAGAAGTTATGGAGGAATTTCAGGCAGCAGCATTAGTCTCGCGTAGCCAGCCCCTCCCACTTTAGAATGGGAGGGGCTGGCTACGCGAAGACTACACTCACTACAGTGGGGTTACTGGGGTATGAATGGTAGTGCTTGCACCCATAAAGATCTGCATTGATCATGAGAGCTGCTATCAGTCAAGTGTAAATGCAAGCAATATTATCATAGACACCAAATAAATCTTTAAAGTGTTTCATTTGTGTTTCACATTCTAAAATATTTAGTCTATCACTCCCATTCCAAGCCTACTCGATGCTATACTAGACAAATTAATCTTTCTGTGATAAAAGGTATCATGTGATTGTCAAAGGTATAAGGGTATCGTATTGAATAAATTGATTGAAATTAATTAGATTATTTTAATGACATAAATAATAGCAACAATTGACCATATATGGCATCAGTAATATTATTGTTCTTAAAATAGATGTGTAATAAAAACAGTGGCAGTAACCACAATATAAACCAATGCAACTACTACACTGGTTTGTGCAGCACCAGAATTGCCATCACCACCAGTACTGCCATCAGTAGTGGTGGCATTAGGGGCTAATGCAGCTCCCAATATTAGTTGATATACAGTTGGTCTTTCATCAGTTGTTTGTCTCTTTCTAGTACCACCATTTGCCGCGTTCAGTTCTTCAACAATAGCTCTGGCTTGCCTAGCACAATAAGATCGATCTTCAGGCTTAATTGACGAAAATACAATTTCAACATTTCCTGTCACTGTGAGGCTGGTTTCCAGTTTACATAAACCACTACATAAGAACATAATAATGGATTTACAGTATATAGAATTTTACTGCATATAGCATACCTTTCATCAGTTACAGCTGTAAAAGGATCTGACGGGAGTAAAGTTCCCATGAGGTTGTCAAGAGTACTCAGTGAGGAAGCTATTCCAGCAGCCACCTGTAAAACCTCTCCATTTAAAATGAAAGCAACAGAAGCTCCTGTAAACAATTATTTTGTGTTTTGTAACTGAAAATGAAACCGTTTATTACTATAATTCATACCACAAATAGGACAGCATCCGACTGCAGGTTGAACTAGCAGTTCACAATTACTTTCTGAGTATTTACACAATCCTTGATCAATGACACTGAGACAGTACTCGTCATAGCTGTCAAACGTATCAGAATCAAGACACTCCCCAGGGTAATCCATACGGGCATTAGCAGAAAAGGTTTTAAGAGCACATATGTTTTCATACGATTCACCATCTGTACCACACACCTTGGTAAATTGAATAAAGATAATAATTAATGGACTCAATACAAAACCTGTGGGACTGGTGATTAAACTTACAGCTCCACCCCTGCAGTTGACGTTGTCACATGTTCCAGCATGTGATACATTCACTCTAGCATGCCTGGGAATCAATTGACAGATAGCTGCGTAATTCCTTCCATCGCTACCACACACAGCTGTATCCTCCGGATCAATATCACCACTACCTATTTCATCATCATCATCAGGATCCCTTTCATATGGTAGGAAGGTAGTGTTAAAGTCACACTGAAGTCCTACAATATTCACTATAGAACAATATAACATATGTAACAAACTCTTATATCCTCTGAAGATGTTATCTAGCCCATGCATCTTACTTACAACACACTCTGAGCTCATTTGGAAGGCAACCAGATTCCGATAGGCATGACACTCCTCCTCGACGGAAGCAAAACTCACCACTATCACAAGGATATTGAACACAAGGATCCTAAAGAAATACATGGGAAAGAATAACATGATGTGTCTTACTGCCTGAGTCTTATACAAACTCACAATTGATAAACAAGATCCATTTAAGACTTCCATGGGATTCCACCCCCCGCATTCAACAGCAGTGCAAAGGTTAGGGTAAGTTCTTCCGTCTGGTCCACATACCTTGATAAACCTTTCCAAGGAGCACCTGCTACAAGCAGCACTCCCAGTGGAATTTCCGCAAGGAAACTCGGAACAAATCAGTTTACCATTTACACAAAAACATCTGAGAATACACAAATCAAATAAATTATAACTATTATTAATATTAGTCTATCTGCCATTTTATACCTGTTACAGTCCACAGAGAATGAAGTACCATGAGGTATTGAATCACCATTATCAAGAGTACAGCTACTGGTGGCTAGTGTATTATTGCATACATTCAAACGTTCATCACAGTAGATTTGACCGTACAAACACCGACAGCGACGACAATTATCCTGATCAAAATAATCCCTCCCGTGTTTGACCAAGTAACTGATTCCATTGTTTGCCACAGAACACGTACCATAAACTATATATTAAATGATTACAAAGGAAATGAGAGTACTAATTATATTATGTGCATGAAGACACACAAACAATAATAGATCTAATTGTATCAATATAATTAATTAATTAATGTACCAACATGCATTCCTTAACAGTATAATTAAAGTCGCCTATGCTAGTAGTCTAGTTGGCTGTATTATTGAGCAAAAATTATGCATTACAGTACACTAAGGCACGCTTCATGTTAAATAAAGTAATTTCACTAACCAATGTCAATGCAGTTTAGATTGCTATCCATATTATTCATGACAATGACCCTTGTGTCTTCATATTTAGTACCGTTCTCAGGCTGAACGCACACACATTCTTTGTTTCTTGTTCCACTGATTCTAGAGCATATTTGCAGCTTGTAGTATCCATTTTCATCGCACTCTTCATCCGGATTAGCAGATGAAACATAACACGGCCCTGTATTTTTAACATTTAAGAAGTTTAAAATAAAAATCGGTAAAATGAATAAAAGTGAATCACCGTTTCTTGGAATAGCAGTACAAACACCATACTCATTTTTTGTTCTTCTACAGTAAAATCCATCTTGACAGGTATCCGGGGCTGTTTCAACACTTTGAAATATATCTCTTGAAGTGGCACCATCATTGATTGCTCGTAAACGCCTTTCTTCTGCTTCTTCCGCTACCCGTTCGCTGATTGAGCTTAATAAATCGAGTACTCTCTCTGGAAGGGAATTCAGTCGTCCACGGCATGAACCAGTTTTCCTGCTATCACTATCAGTGCTGTCCTGACATGTTTCGGATCTAGATTTACTACCACTGGTCGTATTAGATCTACTTCCACTTGTTTCCGATCTAGAGCTACTTGCAGATTTAGACCCACTTGTTTCCGATTTTGACTTACTCATAGATTTAGAGCCACTTGTTTCCGATTTTGATTTACTCATAGATTTAGAGCCACTTGTTTCGGATTTAGAGTTACTGGTAGATTTAGACCTGCTTGTTTCAGATTTACTGCCGGTAGACCCACTTGATTCGGATTTAGAGCCACTTCTTTCCCTTCTATCCTCTTCTTCTATAACACATGTTTCGTTTTCACCTGGATCTGAACAAGAGAAACAAAACATCTGACCAGCTATCCAAATATGTAACTATAGGTAATTATTGATTACTTTTTACACACTTCCATTCCAGTTTGCTATTAATTGTACACATTTCGTCAGCATCACAGTTACATGGTTCTATTAATTATTAAAGAAAACACAAAATACCGTGAAATTTCAAAACAACACCAATAATTGTATATACACTATCTTACTGTCATTGCATTCACATGTCATGCATCCGTCGACTCCTATACGATAACCATACAGCTCACACGAGTCATCACAAGTCAGTTCTGGACACCTATCAGCTGTAATTCAGTATTAAAACCACAATACAATATAACATATAACTTGACCAATATTCCTTATCAGATGGCACTCACCAGCATCATTGCATTCACATATGGAACAGTTATCTGGACCGAGTTTGAAACCATTTTCACAAAAAATAGCACAGATTACTGGAGGGCAAGGATTACACATACACAATTCACAACCATCACTGCCCAATTGGAAACCATTAGTACACACTATATCACAGGATGTAGTCGGACAACCTATGATAGCATAAACAACAATATTAATACATGCATGCACAATGAATCATGTAGTATTTGATATACCATCAGTTTCCTGAGCTGTACTATTGGCTATGAACAGAAGAAACAAATTGAAAACCAGAATAATGCCGCTTTGCATGGCTAGAAATATAGACCAATAACAGCTTCTATAAGATAGTCTATAGCTGGTTGGTTGGCTTTTATATACTATACGCTTAATTAACCACATTAATGATAGATTAATAGTGCATGGGTCAGCATACTTGTCATAGAGGATATTCACTCACTTTGCATTATTCCAAATATAACAATATCGATCCGTCACCAGCTGGCAACAATAATAGTTTAATTCAGTAAAGGGCTTATCAGATATGTGTGTGTTTCAAAACATTACTCCATGTTTGATTGTACTGTAGTATAGTCCCATACATTGTACATCAGACTGGTAATTGAGTTATACTACCGTCACTCCATGTTTGGTGATTACCACTTTATCACGTGACAAACATTATTGTGTATAGGTGTGACATTTTCCTCCCTCACAAAACGTGACAGGTGGGTCTATATGGCCATGGACACCTTATACAATGGTATCACTTAATTATACCATCAAATTATATGGCATACATGAACCAATAACTCTTGTAACTTCAAGTGTGTAGGAAGTAAATCAGACGCGGACAGACAGGCCGATAAACATATAGCAATATAGACAAGCAAACACAGACATGAATTAATCGTATAGCTAAAAATAGCTAAAAGGAAGTACCAGAATCGTATATAGCTAGCTCGTTGATCAGACTGAGGGTTATATGGTTGCCTAAATACAGACTCTATACATGTATATGCATGCGCATATATGTAGTCAGTGACCAGTTCATGCATGCATCTGTGTGCATACATTAATTCATCACGCCTAGTCATTATAAATGAAATTGTGTAACATGCATGTCTAGCCTATATACCATCCCGCACGCATGTATGTGTGACCGACTTAATATATGCTGTTTATAGCAATTGGTGTGACGTACTCTTTGGCAATCATGACTAAAATTAATATCAAAACAAAAAAAAAACACTGAAGCGATTAAAAAAACAATCATTGTGCAAAGGATATGAGGCATCAATCAATTTGCAATTGACAATAACAATTTTTTAATCACCATAATAATGTCAAATCTTGTCATCTTGTCTGCTATAACACTGATGCTTATATAGTATAACATGTACATACAATTTATAAGAAAGATGTGTTTTTTATTTATTTGAGTGCCTGTCTCTTTGACGGTAACCACTTTGTCATCTTGCTACCAATTAAGTCGCAATTGTAAATTTAAGCCAAATGAATGCATAATCCGGCCATGACTTACTATACATGCCAAATGCCACTTAGCCAAACCATATCTACAAATATGGCCTAACTACAACTATTATACAAACACTTCAAAAGATAGACATGCCAGGGACTAACCGGCTATCTATTAAAAGTATGAAATTAATAGTCTGACATCTAATATAGGCTAGTCTATATCACTTTCAGTGGCAGGAAATATACCATATTATAATTGTGTATATTAACATACACTGTTAAAATAGCTATATATGCCCTATCTGTACTATCATTTACATTTAAATGGTACACTTAAAGGACTTTCGGTCAGCAAGGGCTTGGCCGGTTATCTAGGCTTTTATGGCTCTGTCTGTGGCAGCTAAATACTGAAATGAGTTGAGGCGGCCATCTGTGCTTGAGGCTAATTGCCTCAAGGTGAGCTATAATTGCCCTTCATTATGTATGTAACCACCTCGTAACGAATATCCTCCACCCATACTAGGGTTATTAAATTTGGTTAGCAGAAAGTCAATTGGCTTTCAATATATGTACACGTTAGATCTGTAGTCTGCAATCGTTTTGAAATTGTCATGCTAACAGTCACACTTCATTTGCCTGTCTGTCTGTCTGTCTGTTTGTTTGTTCGTCTGTCCTGGCATCTGTCTATCTGATAGTCCATTCGTCTGTCTGTGTTTGTTTGTCTGTTTACGTTTGACAGTCTGATTGTCTTGGGACGATTGTGGTAAATTATACATAAGCTGTGTATGTGATTGTGTCAATCATACGATATCATTATATTTTTAGTTTCACTATTTTAGTTTCATTTAATTAGTTTAATCAAGTTATTGACTAACTGTAATTAGTTCCTGTGACATCTGATTAATATTGGCAGCTTCATATTGCTTCATATAGTTGAACACTATACATTATAGCTATACCAGTATCCCACCACTGGTGGGGGACAGTGATAATGGATTGAACAAAGGAGGTGGTTACGATGGTTACGTAACCTACTGTAACCTATATTGTAACCTACTGTTACCTATACTGTAATGTATATTATAACCTAATATAACCAATTTTAACCCATTGCAACCTATACTATAACCTAACCCTGTTTAACCTACTGTAATCTATATACTGTATATACCTGTATACGGTATTACCATTACCGCGACTGTAACCTATAGCGTAACCAACTACAACCAATTGTAACCTAACGTAACCTATATTGTCTACCTCTTGGTTATTGCCACTCCTCTTGGTCCTGTGTCCATGTTATATTGGGTGCTGGATTACCAGAAATCACTGGACCATGGTTTGTGAAGGCAGCCTAAGTAATAGTGCCATCCAGGACTGGTACAGATGGAGCAGGGATAGACCACATGGAGCTATATATTCTGATTCAGAAAGATTGAAATAATGTGAAGAAGTTCCATATAAGATGAATTACCTTTTATATTATGGTAGTAATTTATCACATGGCATCTCCATGGCAACCCTTTGATCTCTTTATTACAGACTTTGTTTACATAATATTTACATCATCATTCATCAAAACAATAGTTAAATAAACAAATCAAATGATCAGCAGTTGAACTTAATGCTCTCTCATTGCTTTCCCTTGTTTTACGGTACAATCAACTGAAATGAGCCTGTAGATCACATAATGCATTAGCTGTATTAGCTACATCAGTGCATTACTACTGCATGTATACATTAGTAAAAGTGATATGTGTAACCGTTGATAGTATAACATGCAATGCTAGTCGGTAGTTTCATTGTGATGTCTTCTTGAAATGTCCGTACTGATTGAAAGGATATAATTAAATCTATTAAGATTCGAAATTAACTAATGTATTATAAGTTAAAGTATTCACATATACACTGGTTTAAGTTCTTCGTATGCTTGATTAGTTCTAACAGTAATAGCGTCCGGTTGTGATGACTGATTGATATAGGGTGATCCCGTAATTCAACTATGTCATATTGAACACTATCAGTAGCTACTGGTATCGTGTTACTGGTAGGGGACTCTCTCAACGATAATGGATTGGATGAAGATGATGAAGTTTTCGTAGTACCTACACAATAGTAAACCACTGATTATAGCAAACTTGTTTTATAGTAAATAATGTATAGTTGATATACCTTTCTTGATGTAGAGTATGACTAATCCAATGAGTAGTACTAATTCAACTGATGCTATTAGGCCTAATATCGCAACTCCAACGAAACTTCCAATCACAACACTATCGGAATATCCTACAAAATAACAAATAAGACACTTAATTAACTTAGTAAATCTGTTTCCACATGCAATACATTAACAGTGTTATATGAAGTATACTGTATGTAGCAGGAAAATTTTCAGTAGCCTATAATCACATGTCAGTTACAATGAATCCGTACATTGATTATAGACTTCTATAATACAAACCATTATTAATAGATAAGGAAACTGACTCGAGAGGACCATAAGCAGTAATGGTTTCAGTCCTAGCTGTCATCAACACAGTAGTGGTAGTGGAATCTGCTTATATAGGATCACATGCAGTATAGTACTGTGCAATAAACTAACCATTGATCATTGCTTGTATAGTGTAGCTCCATTAACTGACTCTTCATATCTGTTACTACTAGTAATAATGAGTGTATATGAACCAGAGGATAATCCTGTTATATTAGTAGTTACATTGCCCCTATCATTATAGGTGGGATAATTAAAGGTATATCTAATATAGTCTGGTACTAGTTCACTGCTGTCTACTGTTGATGAGTGTTGGTTGGTGTATACATCAATAATTAATCTAAACAATCCATCACTATTACCAGCATACATTACACTAGTTATTATTGATTATACATTACTAACAGCACTACTGGTACTGGTTACTGATACTATCACTGGTACTGATGGTAAAACTATATTATAAGAATGTATTATTAAAAAAAAGCACAATTATAATTTAATGTACCAGCCGCTTTCAGTATACTTATATACCTTGTTCAGTCATTAATCTCACTGAGGAGTACACTATACCAATCACTATATTGGACCCACTACTATCCATTAACACATCACCATTACACTCATTCACTTACTGACCGCACACTAATATTGTATTGATACGATCCACCATTGCTCCTCCCATAATGATACTACTGTCACAGTGTCTTGTTAATCACAATATAAGTTATATTGATTGATCCTTATTCCTCCAGTATGGATTAGACTCCATGCAATATACTATATACCATTGACTATATAGCATTAACATCACTGAATGGACCTATATAGATAATTATATATCTACACACACATGCACACTATACTTACTTCCTGTTATTGTGGTTACAGTAATGAAGGTGGTATTTAGGCCTGGAGGAAATTATGCTTTAAATAATTTTAGAATAATTGGTAAATATAAATAAACGGGAATGTGTTTCTGTCTTTGATCTGTATACTGTCTTTGACCCAGTTACGAGTTATTGCTATAAATAACTCATGTGTTGAATAAAATGCATGGCGCCAGTATATGATACTATATATAGCAATGAAGGATGAATACTTGGGATCATAGTATAAAAGAGCAACCATCAACTCCATCATCTCATGCGCAGTTTGGAAATAGATCTAAGTATAAATATCCAGCGGTAGCTCTCTCTCTTATACTCTGCTATACCAGACCAAAACAATATCCAATCGATACGACATGTCTAAGGATGTAAAAAGTGATATCAAAATCGTTTTCGTCAACAACACCGGTGAAACTGACATTCAAGTACTGGTCTACACCAAGAACTACAGTATGAATACCACTGATAGCTATTATTGCGCCTGGAGGACGATCAGGGCCCAGAATAAGTCTGAGTTTGTTTATCCAGTACAGATAGAGATTGGTGCTTGGTTCTATGAGGGCAATCAAAAGACCACAAGTGGACCTTTTGCTGCCAAGCTTGGTTCAACTTGGAATATCAAACAGGAGCAAGGCGGCACGGCAGTGATGTTAGGTATATAGCTGCTGCAATATATATATTTATATGTTGTTGATGCATGAATCAATGATCTTTCCATTTATAGAGGATAAATCTGCCCAGAATAATCCAAACAACACCATTGTCATCAAGAATCTTCATCCAGTATCTAGCTGGGGTGGGCGTAAGTTTGATGTTGGTGTCTACAAGGATGGGCAAGTCCTGGTCGTGGAGAAGGATCTCCATATTAAAAGCCAGGTTGACTTTACGTTGCAGCCCAAACTGTTCTTTGACGTTATTGGTGACATACAAGTTGGAGATATCTTTACCTCTATGAAAACCACTGCTACCCTCACCGAGTTTGACCTTAGTAAGTACCCTGATGGTATCCAGGTCACCCTGAATGAGAAACCTGGTGATGGTGGAGAGTACTACTTCCAGGGTGACTCACTCAGTGGCATGCTGGATGCATGAAGCTTAAGATCATTGCTGAACTGAACATTTTGATAAATCAAGTTATTTTTTTCCCCCTCTTATAATGAAAATAAGCAGAGCTTATTATTAGTATTTTTTTAGAGCTCATTATTAGTATTTTTTAGATTGAGTTTCAGTTTTGTATATACTGATAAACTTTTTATATTAGTTGCTAATGAAACTTGGATAGTGAAGTCACTCTAATATGTGAAAATAATATAGCATGCATAATGTTAACATAAATGGTGCCATGAATGATGTCATTGGGTGCTTAATGCATAAGTCAGTATATCTTATACTGTATAATTCGAATATATAGGCGGGACTCAATTACAAGCGCTGTCAAATGTTCTCATGGTATATATTACACACTGTTATATACTGGGTGGTTATGGGATAACACCCTTTGAGACAACTATTGTACAATCAACTATGGAATTGAGCCTGTAGATCACATATAGGCATTATACTTCAGTGTATAAGTACCAGATGCAGCATTACTACTGTATGTACACTAGTAAAGCGGGTGACATGTATAACCGTTGACAGTAACTTGACATGCAGTGCTATAGTATTGATAATAATGTCTCTTGGAATGTCCAGTATACACTGATTGAAACGACGAAAATTTTAATCTATTAAGTTATTTAAAATTAACTATATATAATGTTGGTTAACAGTATTTACATATACACTGGTTTAAGTTCTCCGTATGCTTGATTAGTTCTAACAGTAATAGCGTCCAATTGTGATGACTGATTGATAGGCTGATCCCGTAATTCAACTACATCATATTGAACACTATCGGTAGCTACTGGTATTACATTACTGGTAGGGGACTCTCTCAACGATAATGGATTAGATGAAGATGATGAAGTCTTTGTAGTACCTACATGTATATACAAACCACTGATTATAAGCAAACTTGTTTTGTATAGTGAATAATGTAGTTGATATACCTTTCTTGATGTAATAAAGTATGACTAATCCAATGAGAAGTACTAATTCAACTGCTGCTATTAGGCCAAATATCGCAACTCCGATGAAACTTCCAATCACAACACTATCGGAATATCCTACAAAATAACAAATAAGACACTTAACTAATTAAATCAGTTTACTCATGCAATACATAAATAGTGTTATATAAAGTATACCGCATGTAGCCGGAAAATTTTCAGTATATAGCAAAATTTCGATATCATAAGCATGCATTAATGAATCATGCATGTATTGCATGATTGGACTTCTATAATACAAACCATTATTATTAGATAAGGAAACTGACTCGAGAGGACCATAAGCAGTAATGGTTTCAGTCACAGTTGCCATCAACACAGCAGTGGTAGTGGAATCTGGTTATTGGATTACATATAAAATAATAATATACATGCGGTATAGTACAGTACAACAAATACCATTGATTAGTGCTTGTGCTGTAGCTCCATTAACTGACTCTCCGTATCTGTTACTACTAGTAATAATGAGTGTATATGAAACAGAGGATAATCCTGTTATATTAGTAGTTACATTGCCCCTATCATTATAGGTGGGATAATTAAAAATATATCTAATATAGTCTGGTGCTAGTTCACTGCTGTCCACTGTTGATGAGTGTTGGTTGGTGTATACATCAATAATTAATCTAAATGATCCATCACTATTACCAGCATACATTACACTAGTTATTATTGATAATACATTACTAACAGCAGTACTAGTACTGGTTACTGATACTATCACTGGTACTGATGGTAAACCTACAAGGATGTATTATTAAAAAAAAACACACACAATTATAAAATTAATGTACCAGCCGCTTTCAGTGTACCTTGTTCAGTTACAGTAATATTATTAATCTGTCTGGAGTCTATTCCTTCATCATTAATAACACTGATACTACAG
>JAYJLX010048603.1:0-12074 GCA_036873525.1 Chalinula nematifera | reverse complement strand
GTACCAGGGAAATATCAAACTGCTGATGAATATCATGCTAACATACTAGAGAAGGTTGAGTACACTATGCAACACTATACACACATACATTATAAATAACGAAATACGTAATTAAAGGGTGTTACTCATGGTGGGTATTTGTATATGCGTGTAGGTATTGATACTACAGAGTTATTGGAGGCGATGGTTGGATAGCCAATACGTGAAGGCACTGAGGGAGGAGAAATACCATAGAATGACATGGGAAGAGAAGGTTGGGTTGAATGGTTGTTGGGTATTGGAGGGTATGTTAATGATGTGAATACAGGAGGCATTGAGGAAAGCCAAAGAAAGAGAAGAGAGAAAGAAGAGAGAGTTTGAGAGACGAATGAATCCCAGAACAAAGGAAGATTTTGAACTATTGTACCATGCTTTGGAGAGTAAGCACTCCTTAACTACTACTGTCAGTACTATATTGTATCAATATACTGGATTATATTCATATAGTGTGGAGACAGGATGAGTTGAATAGGATTAATGCCACTACTAGTGGAGGAGAGAGAAAGGCAGCACTGTGTCTATTACTGGAACAGGAAGCTCATCTGATAGCATCCATTGGAAGGCACAGGATAGTAGCAGATGAGAAGAGTAAGGAAGATCAAGTCAGGAAATTTCTCGAAGCAGTTCAGTAACAAGGAAATAACACACAATAATCACTCACGATTTTTAACCCCTACCATCCTTGCTTTTCAATAGACTTCGTCTCCAAAGAAATGGGTTGCGTATGATGGTGAGGTAACCAAGATGGACACTGAATTCACTCTAAGGGCTACCAAATTAAAAGAGATGTATGAAACCATTACAATGAAGGGACTAGACAAGGATGAACGTATGGACGCACTACTGACCCTCAAGAGTACTGTCAGGGTATGTCAGTATAATACTATAGTATCCTTAACAATACTATACTGTTGTATAGGAACATGACTGTAGGCTAACCCGAGATATTGTTGAATTGATAGATAGAGAGGCTGATTTACTAGTGAGGGATACTAAATCAGCCGTATTAGAGGGTTCGTTTATTGTACTCATTAGTTAATTGTATTCATGATTACATAATGTGTTCCTATAGGTTTGAGGAAGCGAATAGCCACACTGTTCTTACAGTATTGTAAGACACCTCTGTTTAACCCTGAGGCAGCCAAACACATAAAGGTTAGTCAATCATAGTACACTTGTACATGTACATAATATTAGTTAATTGTAATTGATAAACAGGTCCCTCAGGACCCCACTACGCTACGAACCAATATCTATTACTGCAAGAGCTGTTGTCAGTACCTTCCATCAACTGATTTTGAACTGTCAACCAACTCAAGGTACATATACACGTACCGTATGCACAATACACATGTATATTGTGTGTAGCAATACATGTATGGTGTACATATAATATGCATTGTATATTGATTAAGTTTAGTGATGCTTTGTATGTTTTCCATAGAGTGGTTGATCGTTGTCGACAGTGTAGAGAGCTGGATAACCAGGCCAGAGCAAGGGAGGATTACACACTCTACAGATCAATGCTAAAGACTATCAGACACAGTGAAGAGAGATACAAGGATGAATCACACACCATATTCCTACTACAGGTTAATGATAATTATACTCCTATTTATAATGCATTATAATTATAATTATTATGATATAACTGTTGTTACTATATCTTATAGGATTCTGATCTACAATACCTGGTTGAGAATATATGGGCGGGGCAGAGTGCCATGAGTGGTGAGAAGGATCTGTTTGAACTGATACTAGTGAGATGGAACATCAAACACCATTGGAGTCCATGGAACTGTATACTGCTGACCAGTGATGAGGCCATGACACACGTTAAGCTAGAGAACCCTGAACTGGTAAAGGAAGACTTAATATTAGTATAATAATGTTTGTACATGTACATGTATTGCTTTTCTTTTCTGAAGGCCTATGGTTCCCAGTTTGTTCAAAAGGTCAAACACAGGCATGTACTAGCCAAGAGTTATTTCACCCGTATTCCCGGAATGAAAGAGAGCATGAGGTCAAAGGTCACTAAACTGCCATTGCCAAGACCTAAAGAGAGGGTGATAATGGTGGATGGAACAACCAATAAACAAACTACAGTTACTGCTAAATAATGTACACACTGACACTATACAGTAATCCATGGATACTGAAATGACTTTTGTTGTTTAAAATGAGAATTAATAATAATAATTATGAAATAAATTATGGTATAGTTATGGTTATGCTAAACCACACACATGTAAACATTTAAAGTATATTCCACAAATTAACACTGCATGCATGCAAAGAAATGATGGCATCAATATTGCTCTTCCTAGTAATGATCCTGTTGGCTAGCTATAGCAACTCAACCAGCTGTAATGAAGATGGAGATATTAATGGTTAGTATACAATATAGTATGCATTATATCAATATAACTATAATAATTAATACTACAGGTATCTATCTGATGTTGGGTGATGAGTGTATTGCTAATGGTACATGGTTTAGAGACAGTGATCTTCAAAAAGCTAATGGTCAGGATGGGTATTTACATTGTGTGTTACCTAATAAGATGCTCAATGAAGGACAGTGGGTGAAACCTGATGGACAACCAGTGGACTGTATGAATGGAGCTACCTTAAATAATCCTAACTTAGGTGATCCATTCTTCTGTACTGATGATAATCCTAATGCTAATATAACACTGTATCTGGACAACGATGACTACTTTAAACCAACTGCTGGTATCGGTGGTAGTGGTGGTATAAATATTGGTATAGAAACAGAGTACAAGTGTTGTCTACCAACTGCTTGTTCTGATCCCAACACTAATATCATGACTATTAATGTGTTTGGTGAGTCTTTTTAATTAAATGCACAATAGTTATATACATGTAGATACAATATTATATCGTTCTTTGAATTTTTCCCTTCTATGCAGAGCGTGTGTATATTATTGATGTCTATGTTGATCTTCCTCCTGATATAACTGCTATTCCTCAGACCTACACTGTACACTGTATAGTCACTGGACAGTTAGACCAGGCTACCATTAAACATTATTATAATAATGATGATGATACTGAGCTGATCCAGCCATACTGTATTAGGAATGGCATTGGATATAGTTGTACATTGAAAGATACTCTGGTCACTACATATAACACATATAGTAATACTAGTGACTATACAGTTACTGTAAAATGGGAAGGGAAGAGCATTAGCAATGGAGTATTCTCACAATCAGTTAATAATGGAGATCACAAACACATCTGTACTGCAACTAGTGGAGCTATTGAACCAAAACACAAAGGAAGAACAGAGTCTATTACAGTTAGAGGTAAATAAATTTCACAAATACGAATGATAATTATATTAATTTATTTTTCCTTTCTCATTGTCCAGCCCCCAGTTCACCTCCCTCTGATCTCAATGTTGTTAGTGTATCTCTCACTAGTACAACCATCTCCTGGACATACCCTGATATATCTGATGATGTTGTTGATGGATATGTAGTCAATGCTAGTAGTATATATGATTATACTGTAGTTAATACTGATAGTAAGAGCCAGACTGCTACACTGGATGGATTGATACCGGGTACTAACTATACCATCACTGTTAGAGCATATCAGGATATACTGGGACCACCTAGTGATGGGATAATAGTTACACCTAAAAACAGCAGTATATTAATGAATATATCAACTGCAATGATGTCTAAAATATTATCGTCATCTTTAATTATCGACTCCATCCCATCAGTGGATCAATCATTCCTTTTAATTTCAGAGACAATGCCATTAACAATGGCTGATACCATCATCCCAACAGTAGCTGAGTCATCGATAATTTTATCCTCAACCTCTAAACAGTATCCAGTAACTTCAGTAATATTAGACTTTTTTAGTAGCTCAATAGCTGGTATATTACCATCATCGAGTCCATTCAATAGCTTTAACACAGTTTCATTGTTATCAAACTCACTCACTACTATGGTTTCAGCAACTCCCACTGTTACAGTGGACCTATCACTTGATACTCGACTCATCATGATATCGCCTCTGTCATCAACTACTGTACTATCCTCAACCCAAAGTTCAGTAGTTCCGTCTCCTTCAGTAACTCGAACTGTTGCAATGGATTCATCACTTAAGTCTCAATTAACCATAGTGTCACCTCCACTATTAACCACTACGTTATTCTCAGCTTCATCAGGTTCTCCTAGCACAGTAGTTTCATCAATAACTCCTACTGTTGCAATGGAACCATCCCTTGATGGGTCATTTAGTAACACGGTGATCTCATCATCCACAGCTACTTCCAGACCCGTAACAGCATCAATACCAAGTAGTGTACCATTACCTTTTGTTTCCACATCACCAGTCACTGGTACAGGTATGGAATCATCAGCTCAGGTTACAATCAGTTCAGTCTCTGGCATACTGTCACCACTACCATCATTGCATCTGGATAGTTTGACTTTAGTATCCTTCAGTAGTAGTAGTACAACCAACAGTACCACCACCATCACCACATCATCAACTAGTACTCACTCTACTCCCCATACAATAATGTCCGTACAGTATTCATCAACTCATTATAGGGAAACCACCTATTCTAGACCTGTCTCTAAGGCAGGGTCAGCCGTTGTAGTGGCTAGTACAAATAGTAGTGCTAAAGGTGTGGTGTCAGGATATCCGAGTACTGCTTCAACCATTGCCGTACCACCAGGTTATTAAAGTATCCATTAACTATTGATTAATAATTAATATTATTAATTAATTTAGGTACATCGTCGGGATCATCAGCTGTTGTATCAGGAGTAGTGAGTGGCATGGTAGTCATTGTGGTCGTACTTGGGATCATAGTATTTGTATCAATTGGTGTTGTTCTAAGGTACATTAACTTTATAGTAAATTTACATGTATGATATGCACTAAATGATATATTACAATATACATGCATAGGCGAAGATCTAAGAAGAACCGGTTTGAATTCAACTCAGAGTTCAAGCAAGTTACTGTATTATAATATTGCTTAATATTTGATAAGCTCCTTCATCCACAGATTTATTGAGAAAGGTTCAAGAATAGAATTAATGGCATCCGACCCTATATCAACACTTAATAAGGAGAAATCAAATGGCAGTTTAGTAATTCATGCAAGTATAGGTATGTATGGTCTCGTGTGATGATCTATGTGTAATTGTGTTTGTATGGAAATTAACAGAATCAAGTCTGCAAAAAATCTCAACAAACAAGCAAGACAACTTAGATGAGATAAATGCCCCAACTCTTGATGCTGATCATATGTATGAGGTAATAGATGAAGATCAGCACAACGTCCATTATGAGAACATTGGCACACATCATGTATACAAGAAAATGATTGATGAAGCCCCACCCACATATGATCCCCAGATCCCGATCACTAAACCAATACAGGTTAATGACCTTCCATCCTGTGTATTGAAACTAACACAGGTTGAATTAGAGTGTGAGGAACAATTTAGTGTAAGTTAATAAAAATTAGATTATTTACAGTAGTATATCAAATGGATGATTCTTTAGGAGCTATATAAAGGAGAAGATAAGAGCTGTTCAATAGGATCAGATAAAGAGCATAAAATGTATAATCGATTCAAAAACATCATTCCATGTTAGTTAGTGTACTATATAGTGACCCCTCCCCCATTCATTACCATTATAATAGATGATGATAATTTAATCAAGCTGAGACCAATACCAGGTTACGAGGAGTATAATAGAGAATACGTGAATGCCAGTTACATTGATGTAAGTCATTATTACATGTGTTTAATAGTGTATTATTATCCTATATACTGTACTGCATGTATTGTAGGGATACAGTCAAAAGTATAGGTACATAGCTTCACAGGGACCTAATGAAAACACTGTAGTTGATTTCTGGCGGTTAGTGTGGCAGGAGGATGTCCCTGTCATTATTATGCTAACGAACCTCGTTGAGTCTGCTAAAGTGAAGTGTGAAAAATATTGGCCTCGACAGGGCGAGGGGGAGGAGCCAATTGAAACATACGGACCATTCATAGTCGCTGTTACTGACAAACAAATACAACCAAACAGTATTATCAGGACTTTGAATATTAAGGTTAGTTAATTTGGATTAATTAAGTTAATTTGGATTATTTAAGTGTTTCTTATTTTTGTTAATTTTTATCAGATTGTATATTGTTTTATTTTGATTATTAATGATTAAAATTTAAATTGTTTCATTAATATTACTATATATGTATGTACATGTATATATTGTTGTAGTTAAGTTCCTCTGATTCCAGTGGCAAATGTGTTAAGCACTTTCATTTCACCAAATGGCCCGATCATGGTGTACCAGACTCTGCCTCTCCGTTAATGAAGTTCCATAACATGGTCAAGAAGAGCATAGCTATTGGATCAGCAGATCAACAACAGCAGTTGAGTGGACATGGGCCAATCATAGTCCACTGTAGTGCTGGTGTGGGTAGGACTGGTACATTCATTGCTGTGGACATGGCATTGGAACAGGCAGAGAAGGAAGGAATGGTAGACATTGCTGGGATTGTCACTAGACTCAGACAACAGAGAATGAAAATGGTCCAAAATCAGGTCACAAACTTCATCAAAATAATATTCCTATTAATATTAACTACTCTGTCTCTCTATCCATTGTAGGGTCAGTATATGTTTGTATATCAGCTGGTAATGGAGAGTATAGTGTGTGGTAATACCAGTATACCATGTCATCAGTTCACTAGTTCACTAGTTAACCTCTACAGTCATCATGATAAAGGAGGAGTTACATGCATACATAAACAATATAAGGTATTATGCATTAGATATACAGTTATATACCATATATGGTTATCATTATAATTGTAGTCTCTGGATATTGTTACATCCTCCAAACATTCTTTTGTCACTGCTTTGGAAAACAGGGATAAGAACAGGACTGAGGATAATCTGCCAAGTCAGTATATAACTGAATTAAACCAATGCATCATTAATAATCTTTATATAGGTGATAAACATAGGGTTGTATTAAAGGATGTGGCTTCAAATTATATTAATGCAGTTTTCATTCAAGTTAGCTTTAAGTAATGCCTCATAATGGTCCATGCATATACTATCCCTTCCCCCTCCCCTCTTCCCTCTAAAGGGTTATATGGAATCCAGACCGTATATCATAGCTCAGAGTCCAATGGAGAATACAGCCATTGATTTCTGGAGGATGATTCATAATTATAATGTAACAGCAATAGTGATGTGCTGTAGAGAGGATGAGGTAGATAATGAACTACTAATGGGATTATTAATAATACATATGTCTGTTCTTAATTCATTCATAGCATTGTTGCTATCCTTACTGGTTGACCTGTGAACAGCTGGGTTATCATGTGAAGACGACAAGCACAACTAATAATGATAAAGGCTTAATTATTAGAAGCTTAGAACCGACTATTATAGTAAGAGCTTTTATATTTACTTCTATAGTATACTGCATAGTGTGTATTATGATTAATAGGCTGACAGCTTAACCTGTGAGGTGACTCAATTCTGTATAACTGAATGGGCGGAGTCTGGTAAACTAGTTAATATTGGTAGTTTATTAAAACTTATTGAAAAGGTTATTAAAGTACAACAGAACACTAGGGGAGGTCGTGTAGTGGTACACTGTAGGTGAGATTACGTTGTATATCACTATATAGTGTGAATATCAATTACCCTAATGATAATTGAATGGTGTCTATTGTATACACTATACATGATTACTATATATCCCATATATATCCTATAGTGATAGTGTGAGTCGTTCTGGTGTGTATTGTGCTATTAGTAATGCTATTGAACAGTGTAAAGCTGAAGGGGAGATTGATATATTTCAGGTTGTTAAGAATATCAGAATAAATAAACCTGGAGCTATACCAACCCTGGTCAGTAAGGGTAACATCAATACACCACATTGTGTTTGTAATCATCTCCTTCATTATATAGGATCATTATGTTCTCATTCATAAAGTTGTGGCAGGATATCTTGATGAAATCAACCTCTATGATAACTTTAGACAATAACACAATTATACAACAGACAGTGTTTTCTTTTGCTAATAAATTATTGTTACTGTTTTATGATTATTTTGTGCTATGTACTTTGTACTAGTTGAATAGCACATATACATATAGGTCTATAAGGTACAGACCACTCCTGCTTGGTTTTGTTATTTTAGTGACCTCATGTTATGGGTGGGAATTAAGAGGTCTAAATTATTCTGCTATGCACATATTAAAAATGATGACATATTCATAGCTGGGTTTATTTGGAGGTTTAATTGCAATGGCACAAGTACCTTCTCTTGCTCTGTGTGTTGCTGTTACTCTAGCACTAACCTGTACTCCAGTAAATTTAGTATGCCCTCCTGATGAGGAAGGTAAGCAGTGACATTATTATATATATCCTCATTGCTTCCATTACACAGGTATCTATCTGATGTTGGGTGGCGAGTGTATTGCTAATGGTACATGGTTTAGGGACGGTAACCTACAGATAGCTAATGGTCAAGATGGGTACTTACATTGTGTGTTACCTAATGATACACTCAATGGAGGACAGTGGGTGAAACCTGATGGAGAACCAGTGGACTGTACTACTAGTGGTATTAATGGAAATAATACACCTGGGAAACAGGATTCGGGCTGGAAAAACCCATTCTTCTGTACTGATGATAGTCCTAATGCTAATATAACACTGTATTTGGACAATGATGACTACTTTAAACCAACAGTAGAAATAAAAATTAATGACACCCTCTTAACAAACACTCATTTCATAGAAACAGAGTACAAATGCTGTCTGCCATCAAATTGCTCCAATCCCAAAGCAAGTATCATGACCATCAATGTATTTGGTGAGCTAATTTAGTGTTAAAATGTACAATAAAGTTTATTTGTCTCCATTCTAATACAGAGCGTGTATATATTATTGATGTCTATGTTGATCTTCCTCCTGATATAACTGCTATTCCTCAGACCTATACTGTACACTGTATAGTCACTGGTCAGTTGGACCAGGATGCCACCATTAAACACTATTATAATGATGATGATACTGAGCTGATCCAGACATACTGTGCTACTGATCATGATGGATATAGCTGTACATTGAGCAATACCCCAGTCACTACATATAACACATACAGTGATACCCGGGACTATACAGTTAGTGTTGAATGGGAGGGGAAGAGTATCAGTAATGGAGTATTCACACAATCAGTTAATAATGGAGATCACAGACACATCTGTACTGCAGCTGGTAAAGCTATTCTTCCAAGCTACCCAGGAAGAACACAATCTATAACTGTTAGAGGTATAGAGATTGAAAATATTTAATGGCATTGTATAATCAACTTATGTAAGTTTTTCCCCTCTCTATCCAGCCCCCAATTCACCTCCCTCTGATCTCAGTGCTGTTAGTGTATCCCTCACTAGTATAACCATCTCCTGGACATACCCTGATATATCTGATGATGTTATTGATGGATATGTAGTCAATACTAGTAGTATTAATGGTTATACTGTAGTTAATACAGCTAGTAATCAGACTACACTGGATGGACTATTACCGGGTACTAACTATACCATCACTGTTAGAGCATATCAGGATATACTGGGACCACCTAGTGAAGGGATAATGGTTACAACTAAGGATGGTTAGTGTTAAAATACTTTTTATTACTAAATCTATTCCTTGTACTATTTTATACAGCTCCCCTTCCATTGATGAGTTGGTCTCGTGTGTCTCCCATCACTAGTCTACTGGGTACCCTGTATAGTATAGAGTGTACTACTAGTAATGTCCATCCTTCACTGGTATACTGGACTGTTAATGGAGTCAAGATGTCTAACACTAACTATACACTAGTCAATGAGTCTGACGTAACATTTAATAGTACACTATTACTGTATCCCAATAATGAACAGGGACAATCAGTGAATGTAGTGTGTTCTATAGAGGGAATCAGAAATGTAACAATAACGCTGCAAGGTTTGATATGTTGAGTAGTTTTTATATAATTATTTTAATTTATTTATTTTATCCTCAGCTCCCTCAGTGCTCCCACTGATAGATACCATCACTCAACTCCTACCATATAGTACTGATATTTATATCAATTGGACACTATCTGATGGCTCACAAGATGATATTATTGGGTTTATCCTAACTGTTACTCCTAATGGTTCTGTGTACAAATTCGCTAGTTCAACAACCCACACTACTATTTCTGGGTTAATGGTTAACACACTCTACACTATCACACTATACACATATAGTGATCTGATATCAATGGGGGTTAATGGAACTATTACTATTGGTAAGGGATGTCATTTATATTTTCTAACGTAAGTACACATTTATTCTCTTTAGCTGAACCAAAAATACCAAGCTCATCAACAATAGAGTCATCACTCGCAACTACCATTACATCAAACACAGCAATGGGGAATGTTCCTCCATCCATTATATCAACTACATCAACTACTGCACCATTACCAACTATTACCACTACATCCTCATCATCATCAATAATAGGTTTGTATACATAGATATACATCAATACATTAACAATTATAATAAATAATAGAAGCTACCCCATCTGACACTAACTCCAGTTCTCTCCCTGCTATTGCTGGAGGTGTTGTAGCTGGTATACTAGTGGTCACCATTATTATAGCCATAATCATTATACTGTTAATACTAATGGCAAGGAGACGACGGTATTATTATAGTTAATTAATATTAATAATGATTAATTATAATGTATTAATTATAGTGGTGAGCCACCAACCCAGCGAGTAAAGGATAATAAACCCAAAGACACACCCCTGGCTGTTATTAATGAGAATACAGACTCTAAATCAGAGGATGGTATGCACACGCACACACACATGCTGATACAACGATTATATTGTATAGCTAGAATATACACTGGGAACACATACACATGTGTATATATAATTCACTATAGGTTTATTAACTGAGAAGCCATATGAGGCTGTAATAGTAATGGATGAATCAACTGATGCTACAGTACATACAACTAGTATTGATGATGATACTGATAGTGATCACAGTGGTAAGGGGGCGGCGGCTCCTCCTGTTAAGAGTAGTACAGAAGACGAGACTATGTATGCCAGCATACCAACCAATACTAGAGCAGCAGACTATGATAACCAGATACCATCAATACAACCAGTGAAGAATGAGGAACTATGGGATTACGTTACTAACAGAAATATACAAGCATTCCAACAAGAATTTAAGGTTAGTGGGCTGCAATATACTCCAGCTGGACTCTTAATGTCAGTAATATGGGCTATAGGTCCTTTATTCTGGTGAAGACAAGAAGAGTGACATTGGGTCAAACAACAAGGCACTTAATCGTTTCAGAAACATTCTACCTTGTGAGTAAATTATATTGGGGGGTATTATAAATAACTATTAATAACTATTATTAATTAGATGATGATAACAGGGTTGTCCTCCAAGCTCTAAACCATGATGACTGTAAGAATGGTTACATCAATGCCAGTTATATTGATGTAAGTATAGTATATATAATCCAGCTGCTGATATATGTATTGTATCCCGCCTCACCTTTCTATAGGGCTATAGCATGCCAAGGAAATTCATAGCCACACAAGGTCTGGTTCAGTAACAGTAATTGAATATCTGATTATATTACAATACAACAGGCCCTCTTTACAACATAATTGATCTACAAGTCAATTATATATACCAATTAATAACACCTTATGTATAAAAATATCGATCATGTACGTAACATACACATATAAATATAAATATATGGATATAGGCCAGGCATTAACGTGATCCCCTGTATATACTCATTAATAACTCATGCAGGACCAATGAGGAATACGTTGATTGACTTCATGAGGATGATATGGTTAGAGAAGGTACATGTTGTTGTCATGGTAACCAACCTGTTTGAGGCCGGTAAGAATAA
>JAYJLX010048593.1:0-12074 GCA_036873525.1 Chalinula nematifera | reverse complement strand
TATATTAACCCATGTCACTGTGTGTGTATGTTATATACAGGTATACTCAATACACTGTTACTATACTCAATACATTATTGACACACCTATTGAGTGAGCTCTATATATCCTGTGCTGTCCACCATTACTGATAACTGATGAGTGTTCCTTCGGCTGACCATTACAACCCACAATACAAGATAATGACTGATGTTTAGCAAACTTATTAACTACAGTATGCACATGTATTCACTGCATTATTGTCTATGTATTAAAGCAATTTATACACACACAGTCTGACAATGTTGCTTAATTCAAATACTTCATACATCTTTCATTTACTATCATAATTCATTTCAACCGTTATGTTTAGTAATATACCTACCAATGATACTCAATTGGTGACAGGAATAAAGGCTACATCACAATTATAACAATTGTATTTCATAAGTCAATGTAAATCAGTACATACAGGACTACACAACACTGAGTCAACTATAATACTGCGTTTACACTAGCCTAGAATCCTGGGTCAACCCAGGTCAGCCTGAGAAAATAATATGTGTAAACATCAGGTACTGTACCAGACTGAACCAAACCAATCCAAACTGTGCTGGCCCCTACTTTATAACCATACCAACCCAGTTCAGCTTGGTTTGTGTTTCTAGTGTAAACAGTATACCATGTTGACACGTGCTATTCAATAAAATTATCAAAATCTATTAATGCAAGTGCCTTGCCCTGTTGGGCACACTTTAAGAAATTCTAATGTAAACACAGGCTGACCCAGGACTCATCACGGGTACAAAATAAAGTGTGCCAAGTGTAAACGTAGTATATGTTGTTGCAAGCAATGAAAAATTATCATGACATGCATTCATAACATATATGTGCTTGATATGCACTAATTACATGTACACTGACACACACATAATAATGTATACATGTATGTATAATTATACTGAATACAAGCACTCATTTGTAATACTCATTAGTAATCACAAATACTATAATGTTCAGTTATTACATCCAGCATAATTGATGAACTGATTCCAGTTCCTTTAATGTCCACATAACACTGTACATGTACTATACATGTACATATATGTACACTACCAGTACAATGAATCAACAACATACATATGGGTGGTATATCATGGATATAATCAGGTCTTGTGATGTACAAGGGTGTGGCTGGTTTATACTGGTGTTACCATGGTAACACTAAAGATTAAACAAGCAAAGGTATAGTCTTAGCTACTCGATAAATGGTAATCATATGAACAATGGATGATTCTTTAAAAGTTGCTAACTTGAATATACAACTTGAGGCTCTGGTAGACTGGGAGAAGTTTGCGTTTAATCTACCAGGGATAGAATACTATCATATTGAGGAGATAAAGAAAGATGAGCGAACAAATAATGGACAAAAAATAGCCCTATACAGCAAGTGGCTGTCAGTGTGTCCCAACCCATCATGGAGGGATGTTGCTATAGCATTGGATAGAGCTAAAGAAATAGCACTAGCAGGAAGAATCGGAGTATTAATAGCTCGAGAAATGACCCCAAACCAAGAGGAGAAAAAAGTTGTAATTAATGAAGAAGAAACAGTAATTACTACATTGAAGGAATTGCACTTATCATTTACAACAACATTTGATGCAGCAAAAAATGATATTGAGAAAATGATTACAAAAAAAAAGAAAACTTTACAGGGTTGCCTTTCTTTAATAAAAGCAGCACTGGTCCATAATAAAATTCCAGGGCTAAAAAGTTGTACAACAATTAGTGAAATATTTGATATTCTCAGTGAATGGACCAATTTCATGGATGGTAGTCTACTTGAAGGAGTTATTGAACATATCATTGGACAATCACGACTACTACAGGACATCAAAGAACATATTCAAAAAGCAAATGAATTCAAATCATCAATACCAGTTCAAGCATTGAAAAATAAACTACAAGGATTTAATGCTGGAAAAAATCACACAAAAGTCATTATTCAAATAAACCAACGTTGGGGTGAATTCTATGTAGGTTTAGTAGAAACTTTAATACAAAAGCTACTAAAAATAAAAGGAGAACTGCACTGGCTTACAGTTGAATCAGGCTCAATACAAATAACAATAGCTATACCAACAGATAGTGAAACTGAATATATTGATAATTGTTCACACCAACTACAGTTGGCTCAGCTAATGGGAGTTATCATGATACAAATAGGCTCACACCCAGCTGTGGTTAACATACCAGAGAATAATAATGCTGATTACACCTTTGAGAGAGCTATACTAGAGGCCAGTAGAGTGGGTAATATTGAGGCAGTTCAGTTATTACTGGAAATGGGCATTGATGCTGATCACACTGATGAACAAGGACAAACACCACTGATAATAGCTAGTAAGAATGGCCATGGGAACATTGTTAAACACCTACTGACAACAACTGGAGTTAATGTTAATAAACAAGACAATATTGGACAAACAGCAGTAATGGTGGCTAAAACTATTGACATTTATCAAACACTAGTACAAGCTAATGCTGATACTAGCATTGTCAAACACAATGGATCAACACCATTGATGGTCAGTTGTATTCTTGGTAACCATGAGGTTGCTAACCATCTACTATTCACTTTAAAACACAATATCACAACACGTACTGATGGATTCACACTACTAATGGCCGCCAGTCTAGGAGGGAACAATGAGATAGTTGAACACTTAATAATACATGGACATGACCCTAACATACAAGACAATAATGGCAACACAGCAATAAAGTTATCATGTCTTAAAGGCCATTACACCGTAACCGAAACAATTTTAAAACACAATGCTGACCCAAATATACCAGATGATAATGGATGGACACCACTGATGTTTGCTTGTCATAATGGACATTACAAAATAGTTGAGTTATTACTACAGAAACAAGTTGATCCCGATGCGACAAATAAGAATTATGGAAGAACTGCTTTGATGCAAGCTAGTTTAAATGGTCATAATGAAGTAGTTGAGTTATTATTAAGACATGGAGCTGACCCTAACATTCAAGATAATAATGATACAACAGCAATTAAACTATCATGTTCAAATGGCCACTACACAGTAACAGAAACACTTCTAAAACACAATGCTAATCCAAATATACCAGATGATGACGGCTGGTTGCCACTGATGGATGCTTCTCAAAATGGTGACTATGAAATTGTGGAGCTACTACTGAAAACATCTCATAATTTAATAGGTAGAAATTTTTACAATGATATAACAGCCCTAATGCTAGCTTATGACCATTACAAAATCACAGAGTTACTATTAGTGAAAGGCTATGATCCTAATGTTCAAAGCAAGAAAGGATCAACTGCTATTAAGTTTGCTTCATTTTATAACAATCCTTCAGTAGTTGAATGTCTTCTTAAGTATAAAGCTGATCCTATGATTCCAGATAATAATGGCTGTACTCCATTGATGTATGCTAGTCAAAAAGGTCACCTGAAAATAGTTCAACTATTAATACAACATGGAGTTAACCCTAATACTGTCAACTATGAGACTGGAACATCTCCTTTGATATATGCCAGTGAGAATGGTCACCGTGATGTTATTGATGTGTTACTGACAGCTGGTGCTGATCCCAACATACAGAATAAAGATGGTCGCACACCATTAGAACTGGCTTCACTATACGGATACTATACAATAGTTGAACTACTACTGAAACACAATGCTGACCCCACTTTAACCACTAAAGAGGGATGGACACCATTGATGGCTGCTAGTCAGGAAGGCTATCACAAAATAGTTGAGCTATTACTACAGAAGGGAGTCGATCCCAATGTAAGGAATAAACGTAACGGACGAACTGCATTGATACAAGCTAGTAAAAACGGTCACTATGAAGTAGTACAGCTATTACTACAGTCAGGACAATGTGACTCTAGTATAACAGACTATGAGGGACTCACAGCAACTGAACAAGCATTCATTGGAGACCATAACACAGTAGTTGAACTGTTACAAAGAAACATGGCAGAAGTACATGTACCTCCGCCAAGAAACTAAAAACCCACTCCAACTAGACAATGCAATCAAATACTGTACATGTAAAGGAAGGCACTTGCTTAACGCATAGCACTTGAAATACAGCTAGTCTACTGCATCTAACAATCATTGGAGGGCAATCCTAATTTGTAATAGTGAATCTTTACTTCAAACTACTACAATAGGATTATATGCGGTATAGCCATAACCTACTACTGAAGACAATACTCTAAATAATGCCCCTCCAGGCCTCATAGGGATATTAACAAATGCCCCTCCTACTCTGTAATTACAGTGACTGACATATACATAATAGTATTTCAGGTACAGTAATAAAAATAAAGACTACTGTATATACTGCTCTAATCAAAACGATTGCTTTATCTAGGACTCCATACTGCAAGTTCAAAACAAATATTCAGTGGAGAAGTTGATTAAACCCATCCTTCGCATGTACATACATGGATATATACTATGGTTATAGAACAGGCACTGTACCAATCCCCTTCAGTATTCAATAACATGATATATACAGTACAGGTAAATAAATAACTATTACCTAGCTACTAATAAATTATTATTAAATTTCAGCATGTAGTGGATTGGGGCTATATCACTATAATATACCATTTTACTATAGGACATACAGTATGGCTAATAGTTGACCTAGACATTACTCCAAATAATGCCCTGCCTACAACCCTCATTGGAATATTAATTGATGCCCCTCCCACTCTGTAATTACAGTGAATTGATTACACAATAACGTACTTCTCAAGTGACTGTCAGTAGTACTGTATATAAGGTATAGTATACCCCACTCCATTATATTAACCCATGTCACTGTGTGTGTATGTTATATACAGGTATACTCAATACACTGTTACTATACTCAATACATTACTAACACACCTATTGAGTGAGCTCTATATATCCTGTGCTGTCCACCATTACTGATAACTGATGAGTGTTCCTTCCACTGACCATTACAACCTACAACACAAGATAATGACTGATGTTTGGCAAACTATAGCTACAGTGTACATGTATTTACTTTATTATTGTCTATGTAGCAACTTAATTTGAAAAATTTATTCACACATGTCTGACAGTATGTGCTACTTAATTCAAATACTTTATACATTATTCATTTATTATCATGATTCATTTCAACCGTAATGTTTAGTTATATACCAACCAACGGATACTCAATTGTTGACAGGAATAAAAGCTACTTCACAATTTATAACAATTGTATTCCGTGAGTCAATGTAAATGAGTATATACAGGGATATCAATACAAGAATCTTAATGATGAAAGAAGCTCATCAACTACACAACACTAGTCAACTATAAGTTATTGCAAGCAATGAATAATTATCATGACATTCATAGCATGCATGTGCTAGACACATGCACTAATTACATGTACACTGACACACACATCATGGTACGTGTAGTAAGTATAATTATACTGAATATTTAAGTACTCATTTGTAATGCTGTATAGCGGGAAATTTTCGAGGGTGCAAAATTTCGAAATTTTTGAAAATATGGCTTAGCAGAAATTTTCGAAGTTATAAATTTCGAAAATACCTTACAGACACACCCATATCCGTAATGGCTGAGTCGTCGTGTGTATTACCTGCAGTTACTTCTCTATCAGTCTATCCTTGCTGGCATTACTGCCAAACCTGCAATCCATACTCGGTACACAGTAGAACAAGGAAACTATGTTTTGTGAGGAGAAATCGCATAGAATACGATAACTTTAGCAACAATTGTCAACTGTTCCGTCTGTTCTTTGTGTAACGACGATCATGTCAATGATTGCAACTCTGCTGTTGTACAAAATAAAGCTTCCTAACTTGATTTGCAGACTCTATAATACCTGTTTAGCATCTCTGCCACGTTTAGCATCCATAACATTCACGAGCAGGAAGGAGCAGTTGGTTTTTATCCAGGTTTTTATTTTCGAAAAAAATTACTTCTTTCGAAAATTTCGAAATTTTGCACCTTTCGAAAATTACCCGCTATACAGTACTCACTAGTAATCACAAATACTAATACCAGTTGTTACATCAGCATAATTATTGAACTGATTCCAGTTCCTTTAATGTCTACATAACACTGTACATGTACTATACATGTATATACACTGTCAGTACAGTGAAAAAACAACATGCACAGTATCACATTATGGGTGGTACATCATGAATATAATCAGGTCTTGTGACATGCAAGGGTGTGGCTGGTTCATACTACTGGTGTTACCATGGTAACACTAAAGATTAAACAAGCAAAGCTATAGTCTAGCTACTTGATAAATGGCAATCATATGAACAATGGATGATTCTCTAACAGTTGCTAACTTAAACATACAACTCGAGGCTCTGGTAGACTGGGAGAAATTTGCCATTAATTTACCAGGAATAGAATACCATCATTTAGAAAAGATAACAAGAGACAAGCCAACTACTGATGAACAGAAGTTAGCTCTATACAGCAAGTGGCTGTCAGTGAGTCCTAATCCATCATGGAGGGATGTTGCTATAGCATTGGAGAAAGGTAATGAAATAGCATTAGCAGGAAGAATTGCATTATTGATAGCAAGAGAAATGAGTCCAAATGAAGAGAGAAACAAAATTGTGATTACTCTTAAAGAAGATGATGAAGAAACAGTAATCACTACATTGAAGGAATTACACTTATCATTTACAAGAATATTTGGTGCAGCAAAAAATGAGATTGAAAAATTGATTAAATTTAAAGAGAAAACTTTAGAGGATTGCCTTTCTTTAATAAAAGCAGCATTGGTCCATATTTCAATCCCAGGGCTAAAAACCTGTACAACCATTAATGAAGTATTTGATATTCTCAGAGAACGTACTAACTTCATGGATGGTAGTCTACTTGAAGGAGTTATTGAACATATCATTGGACAATCACGACTACTACAGGACATTAAAGAACACATTCAAAAAGCAAATGAATTCAAATCATCAATACCAGTTCAAGCATTGAAAAATAAACTACAAGGATTCAATGCTGGAAAAAATCAAATGAAAGTCATTATTCAAATTAGCCAATGTTGGGGTGAATTTGATGTTGGTTTAGTTGAGACTTTAATAAAGAAAATACTAAATATAAAAGGAGAATTACACTGGGTTAGAGTTGAATCTGGCTCAATACAAATAACAATAGCTATACCAACAGATAGTGAAACTGAAGTGATTAATAATCTTCCACATACACTACACTTTGCAGCACTAATGGGACTTATCACATTACAAATTGGTTCAAACCCAGCTTTAATTAACATTCAATTCCCAGACAATGTCTATTACAACTTTGAGAAAGGTCTATCACTGGCAAGTAGAGACGGCAATATTGAGGCAGTCCAATTATTACTGGAAATGGGTGTCGACGCTGATAATCTATGGTTAGGACAAACACCACTGATGATAGCTAGTGAGAATGGTCATGGGAACATTGTTAAACACCTACTGACAACCACTGGAGCTAATGTTAATAAACAAGACAATAATGGACAAACAGCAGTAATGGTGGCTAAAACTATTGACATTTATCAAACACTAGTACAAGCTAATGCTGATACTAGCATTGTCACACACAAAGGATCAACACCATTGATGATCAGTTGTATCCTTGGTAACCATGAGGTTGCTAACCATCTACTATTCACTTTAAAACACAATATCACAACACGTCCTGATGGATTCACACTATTAATGGCCGCCAGTCAAGGAGGGAACCTCAAGATAGTTGAATACTTACTAGCTAATGGATATAACCCCAGCATTCGAGACAACGATGGTAATACAGCGATAATATTATCATGCTTAAAGGGTCACTACACAGTAGCAGAAACACTTTTAAAACACAAAGTTGACCCAAATATGGCAGACAATAATGGTTGGACACCACTGATGGTTGCTAGTCATAATGGATATCATAAAATAGTTGAACTATTACTGCAGAAACAAGTTGATCCCAATGTAACATATGAAAAAAATGGACGAATGGCTTTGCTACAAGCAAGTCAAAATGGTCATAATGAAGTAGTTGAGCTACTTTTAATAAACGGAGCTAAACCCAATATTCAAGACCACGATGGTACAACAGCAATACAATTATCATGTTTAAACGACCATTACACAGTAACAGAAACACTACTAAAGCAAAAAGCTAATCCAAATATATCAGACAAGGATGGTTGGGTACCATTGATGTTTGCTATCCAAGAGGGTGCTTTTAAATTTATTCGAACAATGATGAAGAATAAACTTCATCCAAATATAACATATAACAATAACAATATGCCTCCTAGCCAAAGTGCAAACAAAGAAGTAGTTGAACTACTATTAAGAAACGGAGCTGATCCTCATATACAAAACAACAATGGTGATACAGCAATAGGACTATCCTGTTCTAATGGCCTCTACACGATAACAGAAATGCTTTTAAAGCGCAATGCTAATCCAAATGTCAGAGACAGTATCGGAAAAACAGCTTTAATACTAGCTAGTCAAAAAGGTCATAGTGAAGTAGTTGAGTTACTATTGAGACATGGAGCTGAACCCAACACTCAGGACAATGATGGATTTACAGCAATACTATTATCATGTTTAAATGGCCACTACACAGTGACAGAAACACTTCTAAACCATAATGCTGACCCAAATATAATAAATAATTATGATTGTACACCACTGATGCTTGCTAGCAGTGCAGGACATCATGAAATAGTTAAACTAATACTACAAAAACAACTTGTAGATCCAAACGTACAGGTAATACATGAGAAAAATTCAAAAACTGCGTTAATGATGGCAAGTGAAAATGGGCATAATGAAATAGTAGAGCTACTATTACAAAACAGACCTAAACCTAATCTTCAAGACTGTGATGGCAACACAGCAATGCAATTATCATGCTTAAATGGCCACTACACAGTAACAGAAACACTTCTTAAACACCATGCCAACCCAAATATAGCAAATACTGATGGATGGACACCACTGATGAGTGCTACTGTAGTGGGAAATTATGAAATAGTTGAACTATTACTACAGAAACACGTTGACCCCAATGTAACAAACAGCAATGGAAAAACTGCTTTAATGGTAGCTAGTCAGTATGGTCATAATGAAGTACTCAAGCTGCTATTAAGAAATGGAGCTGAATCTAACCTTCAAGACAATAATGGTACAACAGCAATACAATTATCAAGCTTATACGATAATTATACAGTAACAGAAACACTTCTAAAGCACAATGCTGACCCAAATACACCAGATAATGATGGGTGGACACCACTGATGGTTGCCAGTGTAGAAGGAATTCATAAATTTTCACAACTTGTACAAAGGGCAGAAATTCCTCCCAAAACAAAAAATACAGAAACTTTGTTTTCCCTAGATACTTGCATGCAAGCTAGTCAAAACGGTAATAATGAAATAGTTGAGCTACTATTAAAAAATGGAGCTGAACCTAACATTCAAGCTAATAATGGTGACACAGCAATACAGTTATCATTTTTAAATGGCCACTACACAGTAACAGAAATACTTCTACAATACAACGCTGACCCAAATATATCAAATAATAATGGCTGGACACCACTGATGTCTGCTAGCAAAGTTGGAAACCACAACGCAGTTGAACTATTACTACAAGAGCAAGTTGATCCCAATGCAACAAATGAGAGATGTAAACAAACTTCATTGATGATAGCAAGTGAAAATGGTCATAATGAAGTAGTTGAACTATTATTAATAAATGGAGCTGAACCTAATGCTCAAGATGATGATAGTTACACAGCAATACATCAATCAAGTCTAAAAGGCGACTACACATGTACGGACATCCTTTTAAAACACCATGCTAATCCAAATGTATCTGATCTTAACGGTTTTACACCAATGATGCTTGCTAGTGAGAAGGGACATAAGAAAATTGTTGATTTACTTTTACAGAATCAAGTTGATCCCAATGTAACAAATGAGAAAAACAAACAAACTGCATTGATGCAAGCTAGCTTTATGGGTCGTAATGAAGTAGTTGAGCTACTATTAAAAAATGGAGCAGAACCTAATATTCAAAACCATAATGGCATAACTGCAATACAATTATCATGTTGTAATGGTCACTACACAGTAACAAAAACACTTTTACAACACACTACTGATCCAAATATTCCGAATAATAATGGTTTGACACCACTGATGTTAGCTAGTCAAGAAGGACATTACGAAATAGTTGAACTGTTACTACAATTTGAAGTTGATCCTAATGTAACAAATAAAAATGAAGCGACTCCTTTGATACTAGCAAGTGAAAATGGCCATGATGAAGTTGTTAAGTTGCTACTAAGAAATGGAGCTGAACCTAATTTACAGGACAATGAGGGATACACATCAATAGGAATGTCATGTCTAAATGGCCACTACACAGTAACAGAAATCCTTTTAAAACATAATGCAGATCCTAACATATGTACAGTTGAAAACACTAGTCCATTAATGGTATCCTGTTTTGATTATTCAACCAAGTGCATGAAACTGTTATTGGAAGCTATAAATGCTGATCCATTGAAATGCAATGATAGAGGTTATGATGTACTATCAATAATAATAGAATACACTCAGTCTATTGAAGCAATTGAACTCATTAAAACACATCTCAATACTGAACAGCTCCAAAAGTTCTGTATTAAAGGAATTGGTATTGCATTATTAAAGATGATGCACCCTCTAGTGGACTATTTTATGAGGGAACTCAACCAATCTACAGATATTATTGATAAAGTGATCTATCACTACAATATACGAGATGTAGTATCATTAAGAAAACTGATGTTTAGTCAGTACATCTTGGGAGATAAACGGATTAGGCAAAAAACACAAGAACGAAACAAGGAACTATTTAAAATGCAAATGATCGAGCTTGTTGAAGCATGTGCAACGAAAGCAGTAATTCCCCAAACCCAACCCACTACACAAGACATTACTAACATTAATAAAATGATAAAGTTTCAAGATAAACTACGTGTAACTACGGATCTGACGATTTAGAACTTGTGATAATAATACTTCAATTGGCTTTAATTCACAATGTAGAGAATACGGCAACTAAACATTGAAGCAGGCTATATTAGCCGTTTCAAATAAGAGGTAACCTATATAGCCTACACAATCAATTTAGCCAATTCTTACAATACTTTATGTATATCTACATATATACATGTACATGTATAGGTCTCCCTACTTCAACACATGTAAGCCAGTGATCAATTGGAATATATAGTCTATATTGACTACATAACATACACACCGCATACTGATAATTTCATGTAAAGAATAATGTACTATATAGAATAAATTTAACATTCAATACATTTTATACTATATACAGTGTATACAGTGTAGGAGGACATATTATACAGTGTAGCTCTAAATAATGCCCTACCCTCATGCTCCGGGCAGTGAATCAATGAGTATCCATGTATACAAGGTACACATGCACTACACACACATATATACTTGTACAAAAATTGTACCTACTTCATTATACATATACGTGTATGGATATGTAGTTAAGGCTGGTTTATAATTCATGTATTTATATATACACTGAAAATTTCAGAAATCTCAATGCATGCAAATGAGACAGCCAATACAATAAATCCCTCTTTTAGTATTTCGTATAGCATTCTAGTGCCATATAAATTAGCCTTTTAGAGGGTTCTTTTCTATAGTAAACTACATGTATATCATGTATGAACTAAATCATAATATATTAAACATAATAACCATTATTAACCAGTAAAATTAATTATAAATTTTTACTATTATACTATTTATAGTAGTGAAGACTGAAGGCATTGCTCCAAATAATACCCCTCCTTTTTATTAACTGATGCCCCTCCCCAAATGAAAATATTAATTGATGCCCCTCCCACTCTGTAATTACAGTGAATTGATTACACAATAACGTACTTCTCAAGTGACTGACAGTAGTACT
>JAYJLX010048582.1:0-12075 GCA_036873525.1 Chalinula nematifera | reverse complement strand
CCATAAGAATACTCGGCACTGACCATCTGAAGTGAATGTTTTACTAACAAGCATACAGAGCAACAACATTTCTATATATTCTGTATGGGTTCTTGTATGAATTCCCCCTTGAACTCATGCACTCATGTATCCCTCATTATAGGCTATGCCCACCCTCAGGATAATTATCTAGCTAATGTTATTGTAGTCTTTGTGTGTGTGTGTGTGTAGTTAGTGTGAGCTGTGCTATTGGATAGACGTGCTAGATATATTTTACTACATCCTATCTATACAGTTACAAGCGGCCATGATGCCACTCAGCAGGAGAGTGGTTTCTTTATGTCCAAAGCTCAATATATGTTACTTAATGCATGATACAAGTTTATAACACTCGTATCGACATACATGTGCAAAAGGCATGGCACCAAGTTAATTGCTCATTACAATGTGTTTATACTCTAACAATGATGTGAAGTAAAAGTGCCCATGTTTTTATACTATACGTCTCTTAAAAATAATAGCATGCAAATAGCTATCTTTCTCTCTCCAGGTAAAATCCCAAATTCTTGCTGTACTTAATTTCACATCTCTACTCATTCAGCACTCCTATTCTGGACATAATATATACAACTCTACTGAAGTGAGTTATCAAATGTCTTGCAGTAAGACTTGTACCCACTGTATAACCCAGAGGAGGTAGGACACAATTAACCTTTAGCAACTAATCATGACTATTTAATTGATCCAAACTAACATGTGTGAGTATAATTATAGTGTATTAAAAGTTCACATTTAGTGGTTTAATTGTGTCCTACTTTTTCTGGCATATACCAGCTAGACTGCACTTGTCCCACGAAAAGCACCCAGTCAATATTACCACACCCCTTTAGTTAACTGTTGTCACAGCCTCAAACATTTTCCTACCAATTGAGCAAGTACGGAGGGGAATTCATTCACCCCGCCTACTTCGAAGTATAGGGTTCCCACTGGGCTTCGGTGACAGGCCTCCTTTAACGCATAAGTCTTGCCAGTACCCGTCGGCCCCGGCACCACACCGAAGCTATTGTCCCCCGACCTTTGTCTCCCAAGAATAAACCATTCAGTTATCTCACTAACCAAATCATTCCTCGATCTCCATACGGATCGGTACAACGTCTTTGTTTGGGTCGATATGAGCACAGTTTCCATTAGCAATCATTTTATCTATAGAAAAGTTAAACTATATAGTTTTCCTTATGTACATGTAATAGTTACGTTTTATTTTGTAGTGTAAATCCACCTTTATTCTACTGGACCCTTCCTACATGCATGTGTACATGTATTTTTTTAAAGGGTATAGCTTTGTCAGGCTATAGTTTAATATTGTGTATTTATTTCAGGTGGTGATGTCTGTACTGAAAAAAGTACATGTATGTATGTACCGTTAACGTACCATTATGGGACATAAAAGTTAAACAAAGTTCAATTTTTACATACCGAACCCTTCCTACATCTGTTTTGTATAAGTTGTAGCTTAATTTGTCAGACTAGCTTAATATTGTTTATTTATTTCAGGTGCTGGTGATGTCTATACTTACCCTAATCCTGGATTATCTTCTCCCTGCCTCATATATTCAAAGCTCCTCTGCCACTCAAGTTGCAATGTTTGCTCGTGTCTTCCTCCAAACTCTTGCCAGTACTACTCTACCTGATGATGCACTGATGTTGTTCATAAACGAGATCAAGGATTCGTTTGCACGTGCTCTTTCCCTACCTGAGTCACTTATCAAGTACCAGAGAATACAAGCGATTGTTAGTCTATTGAGTGAGATCGTAGAGCCTCAGGTCCATTATAGCTCTCGTTCCACAATCAAACCTACTCAATTCGTCCTTATGTTAATAAGACGTGGGTTTATAACAGACCTATCCAAGGCTATTCATAGTATGGACCTCAGCAGTTCCTTCCTCTCTACCACTATCAACACCATATTGAAGCCATTAGAGAGTCTGACCATGATTATTACTCAGTTCCTCAATGCTCAGAAGAAAGACCAGGTCACATGGCCTGGATCTAATACCACCGTGGCAATGAGAGGTAAATATTTTATTTATGTGTGGTTAAAAATTTTGAGTATTTAGTTCAGTCACGTATGATAATAATAATAACATACACGTACATGTTACATTACTGTAGTCTACCATTATACATGATCCTGCCCAACATGATTGCAAAAGAGGTGGTTAATTTTCAAGTGAATTTTTACTATTTATTTATGGTGGTTAAAGCTTACCTAAACTGACCACCATGGGTAGAACCCTGATTATAGTGCGTTGTGACTTGAGTATGTATAAGCATAACATGTATCTACTGTGTATAGGTATTGTACAGTATACTATACTTTTTGTATGGTGATTAACACCTCAAGTCATTTGTTGTCATTTCTCATACTTGATGCCCATGTAGATTCCTCCTACCCATCTACTGGTGATAATCTCGAAGTGATTGAATTCATCCATAGTGAAGATGAAGTGAATGAGATGGAAGATGAAGACAATTCAATTTTTGATCATTTAGTGTTTAAGGATTCATCAATATTATCCAGTTAGTAGCATATTATCCAGTTAGTAGCATCAGGACTACACGTACTTGTAGTTTTGTATTGTGAACTCATAGTTGGCAACTTGGCATACAAATTTATCACACCCACTACATGTATCTTTAGATGTACAGTACAGTATGTTTTGTTAGCTGTTAATGTTTGTTGGTCCAATAGTGTGCACTGTATGCTAAATGTGTTTAAGGTTTTCGGCATGATTGGCTTTTTAGAACATATTCCGCTGTTAAAGTTGCATGCATGATAGTTGATAGCATGTATATGTTGTGTGTAGGGTTTCGCCCAAAGGTGAGTGAGTGTTTCAATGTCAGCCACGCCCTTTAAAAGGGGCCTAGATTTTTTATGGCTATATACACTTACATGTATGTGACTGCTACAACAAATTTGAGGAACCCTGGGGTACATGTACATACATGACATTTTTAAGCAAGCAGTTTCCAACTGGTAGTACAATGTATGTTTATTATGTATAACTTGTCGAATATGTTTTGAAAATTTTTTTATAAAAGGATTTTTTTTTTTGAGGACACTTAATTGTCATGTATACTGTATACATAGTTAAAATCATTCAGTAAGTACAGTACTGTACATGTTTTATATCACATTATTTTAAGAACTTTTTTAATGTCCTTTATTACTTGAACTACCGTATAGCCGGTAATATTCACGGGCTTAAAAAATCGCGGTTGCCTTAAAAAATCAACTATTTTTCATCTTTGTTTACTTATTATTCAATAGCTGTTACTGATAAACGCCCAAGACGTGCATGTTAGCTTACATAAGTGAAGCCTTGTAATCCAGCCCATCCCACAAACAATATACTGTTAAGTAGTAGTGATAAGCCATTTTAACTGCGAAATTAAGCGAAATTTAATTCCACTTTAAAATTACCAGCTATATGGTAAACAAAATTACATTGTATATGAATTTAATTTATCTTCATATTTTTCGCTTTGTTAGATCCCAAGGACATTGATGAAATATACACAATAACCCTTACCATGCATGGTCAACGGTCCAATATTATTCAACACTTCTTAGGTAATATGGATGGATCAAACCCAAGACACTCAAATAGTGAGCAGAATATTACACTATACTATATACAATGTACATATGCATACATACAACTGTACATACTAAGTATACCATTATCATACATACTAGTGTATATACCAGTATACACTCATCTCCTGTAGTTGTATGTACTGTACTCCTGACATTCAATTATACTTATGTTATACTTACCATTAAAATTACTTACTTTACTATTTTTCTTTCTCTTTCTCTCTTCCATTACATTCACTTACTCTATCTGTCCCAGTTGATTCTAGTGAACCATTGTTTAGTATTAGTTTTGAATCAACCACCACACCCACTAATATATCACGATGGAGGGAGGAGAGTATTGCTCTGGATGGTGCCACAGCCTTCCTTCGTGTAGCTGATCTTCGTTCACCATTACTGGCAATCCTATCGGATGAACTATTGTCTATTCATCAGGTGAGGATTCGTTTACTGTCACAACACAAGGAGGGAGGGAGGGGGGAGGGAAGTGTATACAAAATATTTCCAGAACCCCAACCACACATGAAGGAACTTTATCTATTACATGTACTTATGATGTCTAAGAGGTGTGGCATATTGAGCATGACTGTATTGAAATATATACCAGTATAATATACCAATAGACGTGGGTTGAACCCCTCAATATATAGATTCCATACTGACTCCATCCTGTCCCACCTATATATACACTCACATACTAATATATGCTGTATCAGAAGCCCATGAAAATTTTTGGGGTTTTTTGGTCATGGTCTTATATTTTGCATACTGTATACTGTAATAATTTTGTATTAATGTACAGTATATCAGTACATACATGTACATCTGGAGATGTACATCTGGAGACGTACGTGTACTTGCATGCACATTATACAGTCCTGAAGATTAAGTAATCATTATTTATGCTTTACCATGCATTATACTGTACTGTAGCATACTGTTGTACATGTATACATGGAGCTATTTATGTGCTTTACTTTTTAATTAGGTTTTTCGAATGGAGCGATTAAATGAGGCAATATGCACCATGCCAACACCACAACCCACCTCTGGGACACGTTATCAACGTTACATGCATCATCCACTCGCCAATTCGAGGTCAAGCAGGGATATAACCAGGGTTTTACAAGAAGGAATAAGCAAAAGAATAGATGAACAGATCAGATATGAATCACAAGTATTGAATACTAGATTCATGGGACAACCAATAGTAGACCATGAAGGGTTGACGTGTCTCCTAGCCATGCTGTTTCTAGAGCAATCATGGAGTAATTTGAATCGTTTATTTAAAGTAATTCGTAGTCTCTCTCAACATGTACCCTCATGTACTTGGCTCATTACCAGTCTACTGTCAATACTGAAGAAGGCCACCCAAACCTGTCCTATTCCCAATGAAATGCTGTCCTGTACTCCCAGGAGCGAGTCTCATTGGTTATAAACATGACCGTCCCCAATATGGTGCATGGTTCATGTGCTCCTGTGTTTAGTTTCCCTTCACTGAGTCAACCAATATCATTATCTGATGTAACCATCCATCCATGTGCTTTGGAATCAATATATGATACAATGGACCTGATGATATTCCTGGCTAAGCAGTTTCCAAGCGCTTTCCTACCACCCGAACTAGCACCCAAACACAACCAACTGTTATGTGATCCATCAACCTGTTTTCCTAGTGATTTCTGGCAAATCCTATTTTACCTTGATTCATCTTCCCATGGAGGTAAAGGTGTTGGAAAGGGCTCACCTCATCCTGACCCTCCATCAGCTGAGGAGCAGGCTCTGTCAGACGTATTCTCACAGTCCCCAATAGGAGTGTTAATGAGATGCCTTGATAGCCCCATTGTTCAAGGCAATGTGAACCGCATCAAAATGGTATTAAGAGTTCTAGTTGTAATATCTGGAGCTATACCTAGCCGTGGTTTGGGTACTGAAGACAGTAAGGAAGCTTTTGGAGCAACTAGTGAAGATGGTTCTTATTCTAGGGGCCTCGAAACATCATCGGACCCTTCATCAATGGGTCTGGGTATGTCCAAAACACCATCGGGCCTTGTACATACAGTACCATTGTGTTACTCATCATCAGTTGTATCAGTTGATCTATTGAACTCTGTGATTGATTTGTTAACGTCGGGTGAATGTAATGAAGATCTTCTGGAGAATGCCACCAACCTACTCATCAATCTATCCCAGTGTAGTGATGACACTAGGGAAACCATCTTGCTTATGTTGTTAAATGGAGTTAGAAGGATTGGCCACACTTTATCTGAACAGATCTTTGTTCTGTTAATGGAGCTAAGGAACAAGATGTCTTCATTATCTGCATCATCATCCAGTAGTAGTGAGGAATATACAGCAAACAATACTGTTCCCTCTTGGATCAATGGAGGGTGTGGTCCTTTCGGCAGCTCAGGGTGGTAGCCAAGATATTACCCCCACCCAGCAGGATCTCCATCTCTCTAGTATGAAGCCATTGGTATGTAAAGGTTCGCAGCAATCGTTCTTCCTGAGGTTACTTAAGGTTGTGCTCCAGTTATCTTGTACTAAGTCAGCTGCTAACGAGCCACACACTGTACCATTGAGTATGCAACTGGACCTTGAGGAGCTATGGACCACTCTCAGTGATTGTCTAGATGCTCTATCTGATACATACGACCCACATGCTGTTCTAGTCCTTCAACCGACTTTAGAATCCTTCTTCCTCGTTCATGCCAATTATACCCAGGGGGTGTGGTCTACCCATACCCGACTCCATACCACCAGTGATTCAAATTCAGAGAGCAGTGAAGAATCATCAGCGATATTCAATACATCTAGCCCCGCCCACAAGGAGGGTTTGAGCTCTGCTTCATCTGCTAACTTGCCACCAAATAAAGTGCGGTACTTACAGTTTGCAGGTAATATACATGTATGTGTATGTAAACTTACTATTGGTACATGATGTATAATGTATTATGCAATGATATGTACTACGGTATTTCACTTGTATAATTCCTCCATTTTGTATGTCCATTTATTAGTAATTGTTAAAGCATGGTTTACAATACATTGTGTGCATACTGCATATTTATTTATATTTATTGTCTGTTTCACAGAGAGGCACCGTACTGTACTCAATCAGTTACTAAGGCAGACTACCACTCCATTATTCAAGGGTTACCTTGCTGTCCTAGTGAACCACACCCATCTACTCGACTTTGATATAAAGCGTCGTTATTTTCGTTATGAATTGGATCAGCTTGACAAGGATGTGAAACGGAAACCTATAAGTATACGTGTTCGAAGGGACCATGTGTTTGAGGACTCGTATGACGCATTTAGCATCAGATCATCAGATAAACTCATCAAAGGGAACCTGCATATCATATTCGAGGGAGAGGAGGGTGTGGATGCTGGAGGGTTATTGAGGGAATGGTACCTTATTATTGCCAGGGAGATGTTCAACCCTGATAACGCTCTTTTCAAGTCCCCTGGAGACCGAGCCACTTACACACCTAATCCAGCATCATACATAAACCATGATCACCTGAAGTACTTCAGATTCATTGGTCGTTTGATTGCGAAGGCTATCTATGATAATAAGCTACTGGACTGCTACTTTACACGCTCGTTTTATAAGCACATACTGGGTAAACCAGTTCACTATACTGACATGGAGTCAGAGGATAATGCCTTCTACAGGAGTATGGTATTCCTATTGAATCATGGAGTGGATGAGTTTGGAACAGAACTGACATTCAGTACTGAGGTATAATACAGTGTGTGCTATGTGGGGTTTTGGAATAGGCATTAATTAGAATTCATGTCTTATCAATTATATTAATAAATTATTTCATTCCCCAAAAATTTCATGTAGAGCCTACCGGCTGCATATATTTTGTTATTCTGCAGAACATACAGTATTACATTGTGTTATAGACTTTTATACATGTATGCATGCATGTATTGTTTACAAAAATGTTTTAAAATTTTTGAAAAAGACATGTAAACTAGGCTGTTCTGGAAATACATGTACATGTACGTGTACAACTGTATAACACCAGAAGCCCATAATGCATAGAGCATGGGAAAATGTTGTGTATGTGTTCCCACACCCACACATCAGGGCCTCATATAAATTAAACTGATTAATTTGTTGTTTTTATTATTGTTGTTTCAGATTAATGAATTTGGTAAGACTATAATCAAAAGACCTGAAGCCCAATGGCCATGATATTCCAGTCACGAAGAGCAACAAGAAGGAATACGTCCAACTAGTGTGCCAGATGAAAATGACCGGTTCCATTCAAAAACAGATCACGAATTTCCTCAAGGGATTCTATGAAATTATCCCCAAGTCTCTGATCTCAATCTTCAGTGAACAGGAGCTGGAGTTATTAATATCGGGTCTACCTCACTTTGATATCAATGATTTGAAGGCCAATACAGAGTATTGTAATTATACTGAAACCTCATTACAGGTAAGGAAGGTTTGTAGATGGGATTGATGAGAGAGTTTGTTTTATTAAACTGTAACCCTTAGCAACAGGGATTCATGACTCTGGTATTTATCCCAAGGTATGGGTGAAGCCTATAGACCCCCTTGGCCAAATCAGGTGTTAACAAAAATCCAATGAATATCATTAAAAATCGTAGATATGGTATCTCCCACGCAAGTAATTGGACGCCATTTTGTAGGGCAAAATCCATACTCAACAGTGGAAAATTATGACAAAAGCAAGTTTTACTCACAAACAACGCAATTTTGAGCACAATGCAACCTGCAAGCATAGTAAAAATTCATAATACAGCCATTGGGTTACCTTAAAGGTTGCAAAGATACTCTACTTCCAAGAATTTCAGCAAAAAGAAGGCTATCTCCACCTCCACAATACAATTTTGCCCTATAAAATGGCGGACAAGTTTACGGGAAAAATTTTTTCTATCACTGCCACGTATATACGGTATTGTTTTAATTGAAGGTCTATAGTGAGGGATACATGAGTGAGAGAGTTCAAGTAGGAAACCATACAAGAAACTTACTTAATAGAAAGACTGTCTCTATAGTTGGTCTGTGTGATGTGTGTTAGCAAAAATTTCACTTAAACTGTTGGTTGAGAGCTGTCTTATGGTTTCAACTTTTTAAACTAGCTGAGAAGTTAGCCAGTGATCTTTGTTTTACTGCCATTTTTATCTTGTCTTCATTCGTCTTCTGGATCATGTATTAATTATGGGCAAACTTTTTTGAGCTTACTGGCTCAATAGAGTGATCTATAAGTGTGGTTGGAAAATGGGAGCTCACATATATATACCAAACAGATATTGATACACTATGTCTCTGGCCTTTCATTCCTATTTATAGTAGATCTGTAGGTGTGTGTGTGCATGTGTGTTGTGTGACATACTAAAATAGAGTGTCCAGCTTTCACCAAACTCTCCTCATTATGAAGGGGCGGGGACCATACTATAGGTTCAAATATAAACGGGCAAGTATGGTTCAGTGCTTGCTTGGCAGGCCACGCCTTTCTTTGTGTTTTCTATTCCACTGAAAGTTGTTTTCACTGATTTTAGTTCAGGCTCTTTTTTTGTTGCCAAAATGAGGGTATATAGTCATTTCATAATTAGTTTGCTTATTCACTTATCGTATTAGTATTTTATCTTGTTTTTTTTTTTTTTTTTTTTCAGATCCAGTGGTTCTGGAGAGCCCTAAGGTCGTATAGCCAAGCTGATAGGACTCGGTTTCTACAGTTTGTCACTGGAACCTCCAAGGTTCCCCTGCAAGGGTTCGTAGCACTGGAAGGAATGAATGGAATACAGAAATTTCGAATTTACCGTGACGACAGATCAACAGACAGACTACCTACGGCTCACACATGGTTTGTATGGAAAACTAATTTTAATTTTTACTCCCAGTATATTTTACTATGATTACTTGTATTTTTCCCCTCTGTATTCAGTTTCAATCATCTTGATCTGCCTCCGTATGAAACATATGATAAGCTATATCGAATGCTGTTAACCGCTATTAGAGAATGTCCTGAAGGATATGGCTTCGCCTGATATTAGTGATTTACTATACTGTATTGTTATTGATAATCTTTATTGTGTTCATAATTTCAGTTTATTGTCCTTATGTATATTTCAGTTATTAGTGATCAATCTTGAAATGAATAAGCTTATCGATAATAGATTTTGTTAATACTCTGTTCTGTTCTATTTTGTTTATGTTCATTATTATTAAAATACACATACAACCATACCTTGCTTTCTAGTCAGTGTTTATACAGTGTGTATTGGAGCAGCTGGTCTGGGATGTCAAAGGATGTGCATACATTGTAGATCTATAATACTCACTATTATTCTGACAAATGTTAGCAATCAATCCATTAAAGCTGCATCTCGGCTATATGATATCACACTAGCCTTGCATGTATAGCTGCAATCGTATAATATTATGAATGTAAAGGGCGTAATGAAGGAATGATCTGGGGAATTTTTACTCAATATTTTATGTAAATTAACCAGAATATTTTGGAAATGGTTAAAAAAATCACCTGTGCATTCCTATAATATTATTTGCCATCTGTCAGTCATATCGTGTCATATTAACTACTCATATACAAATGAGAATTGAGGTGACAAAAGAGTTATAGTTTATGCACTTCAGGTTAGCTGTTGGCCCAGGTAATTATACATAATATAACCATTGTATACCTTGAAAAATGAGTGGAGTATACTAATGCTGACACTGAACTGACATTATTCATTATTTTAATTTAGCATGAGCCACTCCCACTTAACTCCTCCATTTGATTCCATGTCTTTGTAATATGAGCTGCTCCTCAACTTTGACCACTAATTGGCAATGCGGATCGATGAGTCAGGATAGCATGCTTTATTTCAGTATAGCCCCGCCATGTGTTTGAGATAGATCTATATGCCTTCATTCAGTATAAGAGGCACACTGAGTAATCACTATTAATGCTGCAAGCATCCACAATGTACTTACAAAGTCCCCAAGCACATATACATGGATGAGAGTGGCCAATATTGATTCATAATGTTTTATGTATTGAGGAGTTGTAGAGCAATGCATGTTTTGGCAACATATACAATAGGCTGTTAATAGATAGTCACTGTGCAATAAGTATTGTGGTTTCAATATGAACTCAGCTGCAATCGTGGATTCAATTGAGACTATGAATAGATATATTCAAATAATGATTCCTTTAAAAACAGGTGAATTAGAAGTTGTTTATCTAGTATACGGATCCTGAAAGCAAAGTTTAGTTCCGTGATAAGCCAATCGAAAACATTGACGTGCGGCATAAATTGGGTTATTCATCAAATTTTGAGCTGGCAATAAAAATAATAAAATTGGATGCTGCAAATTAATCATATATAAGGCACTATTAGATCTAGCACAGTGGTTTTATTCGCAAGCAACAGAATTTAAACATAATATAGTTCTGCCATATTTGATTGTGAAGCAACATGAAATATCCATTAATGCTAGTGTTGACAATGATTCTCAGCATTGGCTACACAGTGACTGCTATTGGCTCTGAATGGGATAATGTGCGAACAGTTGACAGTATCAATGGTACATATGATGAGTCCTTGTGTATTACAGGAGAGGTACCCTGTGCTACCCTCAACATGGCTCTCAGAGGACTACAGTACAGTACTCTGATCCAGGTTAGTCCGGGTAATCACACGTTGAAAAATGTAACAGAGAACCATATTTTTAATATTCTGTCTGGTATAGCCATTATTGGAAGTGAGGAGAATGAAACAGTAGTTAACTGTGAACCATCAGCTGGAATATATTTTGATAGTTGTGAAAATGTAACAGTAAAATTTATTACTTTTATTGATTGTGGTTATGACAACATACAAAAGTCAGTAGAGTTATTTACTAAGGATCATTTAAGCATATGGTACACTCTACAACCTGCTGCACTTTATATTATCACCTGTTACACTACCACCACATTTCATAATGTCACTATTCAAAATTCTATTGGTTCTGGATTGGTTTTCTATCAGGTTTCAGGCAATATTGTAATTAGTAACAGTTTAATAACAGATGGTACTGGAACAAGTTCATCCCACATTGGAGGGGGTATAGTTATAGTTGGGAATTGTGATTATCTTTTTCCTGTTATTGCTCATTATTACGGCATCTCACATGTTGTTATCAGTAATAATGACTACTCTCTTACACCAACAATATTTGACAATGAATTTTTTGGGGCTGGGTTACTAGTCATTGATACACTACATTTTGTGTATATAAATTCCAGTGTTATATCTAACAATACAAGAGGACTGTATGTACATAAGAATTTTGATAATAGGATATGTGACGATGAAGCAGTTTGTGGTAATGAATATGACATCATTCTTAGTAATACAGTGATATCATCCAACCATGAGCATAGCATAATAGAGA
>JAYJLX010048571.1:0-12077 GCA_036873525.1 Chalinula nematifera | reverse complement strand
GTGTTGACTGAGACCAATCACCTACAGTATTTCAAAACTGAGGACACCAGGCAGCCATTGGTTGGCAGTGTACCCCTAAACTGTTTATGTGCCATCGACACTTATAATGAAGAAGATGTACAGAAGAATGGTCAGTAAATTATTAGGATATTTTCAGGATACTGTAGTATATTATTAGTGTATCATTAGGATATTATCAATAATGTATGTGTATTGCAGGCGGATATACTTTCAGACTCCATAGTCGAAAGGCAACGTACTTTCTCACGGCAAGAACAGCAGAAGAGGCTGATGAATGGATGGTATCATTACAATATGTAAGTCATGTGATGTGTCATGTGACAGTCATGTGACATGTCTTTGTTAATACACTAGGCCATAGACAGCTGTACCCCTATTCAGACTATGACAGAGAGAGCTATCTTGGATATCATTGTGAGCACATGGATACAATATAATTTTAACCCTTTACATTTAATAACTTAACCCTTTACTCACTAATAGTATATTAGTAATGACAATAACTATTATTGTTTTTGTGTTTCAGAAATCTCGTAATCCAGATTGGGACATTCTGTATGAGAAACAGAAAATCTTATGGCGGTCAAACAACCCCATCAAATCTCCATTACTGGCTTTACCGTATGGAAAACCAAAGCTATTTGGTAAGAGGAAGAAGGGAAAGAAATAAGATACCACGAGGGAGGAAGGGGGGGGGGGGACAGTAAGAGGAAAGGGTGGCCATTACGACTGGTTATATTAAGTTATAATGTATATGAGTTAGCTGTTTTTATAGTTAATTTGTATATTAAGATACATGTATGTACAAGTACTCTATCGTTGTTTTTGTTAAAGGTAACAAAGAGGACTCGTATGGAAGTCGTCACCAAGAGGCTGTCAAGATATTCAATGCTCTCCTATCCCAGGAGACGCTGGCAGATCCCATCACACTGGTCCGGAATATTCTAGACACTTGCTATGACATCACCGATTTACAGTCTGAGGTAACCCTTTACTCACTATGTGATTTAACCCTTTAACTACTGACAATATTTTAACCCTTTACTCAATGCCCTAAAGGTGTTCTGTCAGTTGGTAAAACAGACAGCTGGAGTAAGTCCCAACGAAGTGGATACGTTAGGTGTCTTATCCTGTTGGCAGGTATAACTATACCATTGGTCATGTGACTCTTAGTCATGTGATAATAATTATTGTATTTTTTTCCTCTTTTTTAGACCCTTGCCTGTATGTGCTGTACCTTTGTTCCTGAGAGAGCTATTAAACGATATCTTTTAATGCACTTACAGAAGTAAGAGGAGATCGTAAAACAATAATAATAATTAATTAACCTTTAATTAATTAACTATTAAGGACCATAGAGAAATATCCCGAGACTGAAATGTCCAGATTTGCGGCATACTGTGAAGTAAGCTTACACAGAACAAAGAAACGGTTAGTCCAAATTAACGAATAGCATTAGATTGTATGGTTAATGGGTTTGTTTACTTTACTATAGTGATTTCGTACCATCAAGAGAAGAAATTATTGCTTCATTGGTATGTATATATTATACAATGAGTCATGTGACTATAAATCATGTGACATTAAACTTCCATGTCCTTTCATTAGGGTCGTCGTGATCTTAAGGCTGTTGTTTATTGCTATGGGGGCGGGGCTTGTAATATTGAACTCAACACAGCCACAACAGCTGGAGATGTAAGTAATCTACCGCCCACACAATTAATTTGATTACAGTAGGGTGTGGTTTAATTTCTGAAATAGGTTGTGAAGAAGCTCAGTCTAGGGTTACAGATCTCAGCTGATAATAACCGGTTTGCCCTGTTTGAAGAACTTGGCGGTGAATACAGGGTTATAGACGATGGTACAATACTCTCTGATGTACTGGCTAAATTTGAAAAGTACGTTTATATTCTTTTACTGCTTTGATCATGTGACTTGTTTTGTAGGCAAATGGTGATGTCAGGTACGGGGAAAAAACCTACTTTGTTTTTCAAGGTTTTCTGTTTCCTTCATCCGGAGAACGTACTCACAGATAGCATCGAAGCCACATTCATGTTTGAACAGGTACATTGACTCCACCCATACATTGTCACATGACCTAAAGTCACATGATGACAAGTTATGTAACCTACATTCTCTCCAACCACCTCTTATTATCCTTTTTTCTCTCCTTGTTCTGTCCCTCCCCTTTCCCATATTTTCTCCTAGGTTGTAGACGATGTTCTAATGTACCGATTTCCATTGTCACATGACATGCTTCTCAAACTGGGTTCCCTTCGTATACAATTCCTCGAAGGAGATTATGGTGCCGACACTAACATGTAAATAACTTACATTAGAGTAGGGCTAATGAAGGCCCCTCCCCAACCCTTAATTATATGTTTATACTCTTTATAGTCAAGATGTAAGTGAAGTGTATCCAATGAAACTGATACAGGAGCAAGCGTTTGCTAACCAGGACCAAATGGTATCGGGTGATCTTCACGAAACATACTATCAGGTTTGCTGTTTTGTATTCTGACATTGTTCTACTGATCATATCTATGCTAATTATACTCTCGTAGAAAACGCTCAGAGTCAAGAATATAGGTACGCTTAGCAAGAAACTCAAGATGCCTGAAATAACTGACAAAGAGAGAGCTGAAGCAGCCATTATGGTGGAGATGCAGAAGGTCAGAACCGGAGTTACTGACTACTGGAAAAGACTGAAGGTATATTGTATTGCCTCATGTCATGTGACCTCGTGTCATGTGATCTCGTATCATAGGGTGTTCCTCGTACAACTGCTCAACAGAAATACATCGAACTACTCATGCAGACTCCTGTATTCGGATCAACGTTCTTCCCAGTAGAGGTAAGAATAGATCTTCAAGTATTTGATCTACTGACATGTACATGTATTATACATGTACATTGTATTTCCGTTACCACAGTATGTTACTCCTGATAAGCGTCTACCCAAGGAGGTTCTGTGTGCTGTAGGTACTAAAGGTGTAGGGTTCTATGAGAATGGAAACCACACTCCATTGAAATTCTATCCCTATGAGAAGTACGTAATGGAATACAACATGTTTACAATGAGTATAATCTATTATTGTTTTGTTTATGTAGTATCATTAGTTTTGGTGCCCCAAGTCAGAATGTGTATAAGCTGGTGATCGAAAAGGAAAATCCGATTTCATTACAAACGAGTTTGGTGAGTTTGAATAATTATTGTAAAGGCCGAGAGTACTGAGGAGGGACCGGAGTACATTAATTAGAACATATCATTTGGCTATTGGAAGTGTATAATATAATACTGTGTTGGAATAGGAGGGCATTAATTAGAACATATATTTAGCTATTGTTACCGGTATAATACTGTGTTCGAATAGGAGGGCATTAATTGGAACAATATTTGTTAGTATATTGACTAAATTGCGATTTACTACACCATTATAGGTTGCTGAGATTGCCAAGTTAATGAAGGCTAATATATCAGCGTTTAGTGTATGAACATAATATATGGATCATGTGTCCTGTAATAAAAGTGAATGTTTTTAATCTACCATCCGAGAAATATTGATTATTTTATAGTGGGGGTTTTGTTAATTAGTAATTAGTAATTATTATTCATGATCATTCAGTATTTTTTTTTTTTCAGAAATTTTTGTTACTTATTTTTGTTGTTATAGAATAAGTTTTAATTATGTGTATAGAACAATTAAAATCTCTTCATTGATTAATTAACATTAATTTATTATAACTTTCGGTAATCATCCGTTGCAGCACTGTGTTTCAGCTGCTACCAGTATACCATGTATGTAAATAATGCTAGACACAACTATAGTACAATTGAGCTATACAGCAGTGTTTTCTTTTGTGCAACACATGAAGATGATATACTATTATGCATTCATAATGCGTACATTTGGGAAATTTGGGACATATGCATGTATTGTGAGGTTGTAAAAACAATAATTGCATGTGAATGCTGAGGGTGATTGAATTATTCAAGTTACCATTCTGCAGGTAAAGAGTTGTTTAAACTTTGCATTGTTTTTAATCAAGTTTTGCAAATTTGCACTGGTCATATATAATAAAGATGCTGAGCAGAATTTCAAATCAACAATCAGCAGTATGACTGTAAGGCTCTGCACCTCATCCTTATCTGCAATCCGGCAGCTGCCTATTGCTGCCAGCAAGCCATGGTGGTGTACCACTAAAACCACCTTCCTGAGGTCCTGCAGCCAAATGGCAACAATTATGGTCACCAACCATAAGCGGTACTTCTCCCTCAAAAGTCTGCACTCAGGAGTGAATAACCTTCATCATGTAACCATGATAGGCTGCTGTGCTCCTGTGATCCTCCCAAATGCTACCAGTACCCTATACTCCAGTAATAACTTGCCAAGTTCCCGATACATTTCCTCTACAACAAGAATGCTTTTTTACAATGGCATAGACCCATCTAATGGCAACTCTTCCAACAGCCCAAATGGTTGGCCACAGAATTTATGGCCACCTGGCAATCTTTTCCAAAGTTTTTTACTTAGTATACCAATAATCAGGAGTGCATTGCGACAATATGATAAATTTTCAAAAGTTATTAATGAAAATAAAACAATTCTAAAAGGGAGTTCACCAAACCCTATGCCAATCAATTCACCTGTTGACCAACAAGAAATGATTGATGAAGTCATTAGCCGTTTCATCAACAAAAAGGATGCTGATGATGGGACAACAACTTATGGAGTTATTTTTGGTCGAATCGGTACGGAAAAACCACACATTGTGAGGGAAGCTTGCCATCGTCAACGTCAAGGTGTTTTGTATTGTGAAATTAAATCTAAGAGCAATGCTATTAAACATTTAGCTGAAGTTTCAGGCATGAGGACTAAGCCTACTTTTATAGGCTGGGTAGGAAGCCTGCTGTCTAATTCACAAATTAGCTACTATAAACCCGAAATACTAACTTTTTCTGATGTTATTGATAACATAGCTAAGAGATCTGAAGAATTAAAGAAGAGATTGGGTCGTCTGGCATGTTTGTTTATTGATGGAGTGGATATAATAGCCAAGCACGACCAAGAATTGTTTGTGCAATTGGTAGATTTGACCAAAGAGAAGGCCAGTAGTGGATTTTTGCGTATTATTTTGATTAGTAATGAGAACCTTTCACTCCTCAAAGAAAAGTTACCACAAACTCGATGGGATATGGGGGAAGTAATGGAGATAGATGACATCAAAGATGACCAAGCTATTAGTTATCTTTGTGATCAAGGTCTCCCCAAAAATCTTGCTGAAAATATTGTAAAAGCTGCTAGTCCTCGGTTATTATTTTGCTGTCATGCAAAAGACAAATACTCTGAAATAAAAAATGAAGATTCTTTTGATTACATCATGAAATTTCTTTGTAATGCATTTGTCTCCAGTGCTGCTCGTGCTTTTATTATGGGTAAACCAGCGACTGAACGTGTTGTTCTGGCATTGCACGAATCTGAAAAGGCAAAGGCTCGGTTCGATCCACGTGCATTCTTGGACACCTGTAGTGACATGGAAGATCGAAAAAAGCTTAAAGGAGCTATGGATGAGCTAGTGGAAGCAAATGTCCTGTGGTACTCTCAAGACTATTCAACATTGGAATGGGATAATAATCTCATATACGCGATTATATTCTGAAGAGCCTCAAGTATATTTAACTGAAACATCATTCAGTATTATTGCATATAATTTAACATTTTGCTGTTTTATTTGCTGCTTTTATATTGTCTATAATGTTGGCTTTTCCCCTTACAAAGAAGTATATCAATAATGGCCAAACCTTGATCTCATCCAAAGTGGGCCATTTTTGCCTCATATGTTTGTCTGTGTGACCCATGCTATATCACATGACTGTCATGTGACTTAATTGCCAATGCTGGGAAACAGTTTGTGTCCGTTCTGTATTGTAAGAATAAGTCTTGGAAATGTTCGGTAGTGTGTGTACATGTGTATATTATATATAACAATTAAGGCCTTGTAGTGTTGGCTCGTTGTTGAGTGCGTGCATGCACGCAGTCTTGTAGATATCAATGTGTGCATATGTGTGTACACATGTATGTGTATGTGTACAGGAACATGTAAGGTATATATATGACCATACCTATACCATTGTGTTCATGTTGACTCCATTCTCTATATGTCCCACTTGTTCATTTGAGGCATATAATGAGGTGGGTGTGGCCAGAAAGAGTATTAAAGGTGCCTACAGAAGTATGACTGAGATATAATGGAGGTGTGGCAAAATGGAAAAACAAACAGTTTTTAAATGATATTCAGACCGTCTGCCCGGCCACTCAGTTTCTCAATTCATATAGTCTACTTTGCAAAATTGTGGGTGTGGCTGATTCCTGATCCAATGGATCATGTGTCCTGTAAGTGAATGTTTCTAATCTACCCTCCAAGAAATATCAGTTGATTATTTACTGGGTGTAGTAATCAAGCTGTAATTAAAAAAAGGCAAATAAAAAAAAATGATAAAATTGAAGTGGTCACACCTCTTCCTGCTGAAAAGGAAAGGTAGAAAGTTGAAAGTTATACTGAATGCATCATTGTTATAACCATTGTATTGGCAACATTTAAACGTTTTATGATGTGTACAAAACGATTGAAATCCGGCAGTCTCTTCATTGAGTTAATCAACTATAATGATAATTTTCAAAAATAATGCATGGTGTAGGAGCATTATGTGTGTAATTGAATGTGCATGCTTAGCACATTCCGTGTGTGTACCTGATATGTTTGTTGCCAAATATGCCAACTATATAGGATGTGATTGTTTATCTAAATGATGAACCCTATACTTACATCATAATTATGTTGTCATATGTGGGAATTCGTGACAGTATACATTTACTTTGTAGTTTACATTGCAAGGGATGCGTGAGAAGGGGGGGAGGTTAAATAAAAATACTATAATAATGTATGTGAAATATATACTGGTTCGTGATGGTATATGTCACTGACAGACTTCGTTTAGTTTACATTGCACATATAAGGGATATGCATGAGTTCAATATAGAAACACTATATATAAATTCATGTATAAGAGTATGCTACATGGCGGACATAACTATGTGCTGACATGCATATGACGTCTATTGCTTCTTGCTTATAATGCACAGCTTGCGTACAATATACGCAGTAAAAAATAATCATGTTGTCTGGAACTCGTTTGCTGAATCTGAGTACATTGATGAAATTTGGAACAGGCAATCATTTTAAATGGTCTCATAAGTACATTGTCACCAACCAGAGACACTTTTCCCTTAAAAGTCGCTCAGTAGTGGATAATCTTCATCAGGTGCCTATTTCTGGTAGGCACTGCTCCCCTGTGGTCCTGCCTAAATGGAGCACCATTAGCATGTCAAGTTATCGATGCATTTCCACAACAGGGATGTTCCTCTACACCCCACCTAACAGCACTGATCCATCCGCTAATGGCAACAACCAGCTTCCCAATGGCAACAATTCTTCCAACGGCCAATCCAAAGTCCCGGCCAACCACTCCCAACTCAACAACAATTCTGACCCTTTCACACAACAAAACAATAGCTGGCAATGGTGGTATAAATTTATTGGTGCCTCTGCAGTAATAACAAGTATTGTAACATGGGTCGGCCTATCGTTAGCAGCATGGTTGAAGGAAGAGTGGAAAGTGGCTAAGGTAGATAAAGCAATACTAAAAGGGACTAAACCGAATCCTATACCAATCGATTCCCCAGTTGACCGACAAGAAATTATTGATGAAGTTGTAAGCCGTTTCATCAACAAAAAGGATTCTGATGAAGGGGCAACATCTTTTGGAGTTATTTTGGGTCCAGCCGGTACTGGAAAAACACACATTGTGACACAAGCTTGCCGCCAGTATCCTGAGGGTGTACTGTATTGTGATATAATGACTATTGGTGATATTTCAAAATGCTTAGCTGAAGTTGCAGGCATGCGGACTGAACCTACTCTTCTGGGTAAATTGGCAGGACACTTTTTTGGGTCTCCGATCGGCTACTATAAGCTCCCTGATGATGATGGGCTGGCTACTACTTATGTTGTGAAAGAAATAGCTAAGAGATCTGAAGAATTAAAAGAAGAATTGGGTCGTCCTGCTTGTTTATTTATTGATGGAGTGGATATAGTAGCCAAACATGATAAGAATTTTTTCATTCGATTAGTAGATTTGGCTAAAGGAATGGCCAATAAAGGATCTTTGCGCATGATCTTTGTTAGTAGTGAAGGCCATGTTATTCCTTACCTCAAAGAAACATCGTCACAAAGTCGATGGGACATAATGGAGATAGTTGACATTACTGATGACAAAGCTGTTAGTTATCTTTGTGGTCAAGGTCTCCCCAACGAGCTTGCTGAACGTATTGTAAAAGCTGCTGGTCCTCGAGTTATATTTTGCTATCATGCCATAAAGGAATGCAAAAAAATGGGAAACGTTAAAGATGTGCATGCTTTTAATCACATCAAAGATTTTCTTGAGATGACATTTGTTTCTGGTGCTGTTGATGCTTTTGTTATGGGGAAACCAGCAACTACACGTGTTATTCAAGCATTGCATGAATCTGAAAAGGCAAATGTTCGGTTCGATCCACGTGCATTCTTGGATGCTTGCAGTGATGAAGAACGGGCAAAGCTTAAAGGAGCAGTTGATGTACTCGTGGAAAAAAATGCCTTAAGATATCGTGGAGATTCCACATTAGATTGGCACAATAAGTTGGCCCGCACTGAGATTCTAAAAAAGACTTAAGAGGTGCCAGGTTGAAACTCATACATGCTGTGCTAAAACTTTATACTTGCTGCTATAAGCTACATTATTGTTAGCTTCTAATTGTGTGTTTTTAAAGAAATTTTGTGTTTGGATATATTTTAATTTAGTTCATTTGTAGAGGTCGCTATTAAGATAATTATATGCTACAAAATTTTAATATTTGTAATAACCATACAGCTATATGCAGTGGAACCCCCCCTAGCTGTGGTAATCATGCAGGACACTCTGGAATTAGGATACCTCTGTAATAAGGACGCTGTCTGAGTTCCCATCACAGTACTCCTTTTCATACTAAACTACCTCTGAAATGAGGACATGCACCTCTATAGACACATTTTGTTGTGGCCCATGCAATGGTGTCCACAGTAAAGAGTTCCACATGTATATGCTGTCTCATATGTATTATACATCATTCTAGTAGGGATGCAACTTTAACACATGTGCATGTATATGTAACATCATTACACACATCAATGCACAGCAAGTAATGGAGATAGTGGAAATCATTGATAAGATTGAAGACCTAATAATTGCTATAATATACAACGAAAATAAAAGTGCCGGGCCATGCATGCCACTTCGTGCTGCATGAATGGGAATTAATGGTTGAAAACTGGAAATTACCGAATGCATCATTATTAGTTTGGCAACCAAAACCTTATATACTGAATGATGCATAGAACAATTAAAATTTCCTCCTTGATTCATGTCATTAACTAATGACTGGACAATTTGTTTCAAATTTTTAATCATTCCTGTAGGAGTGAAATTAATTGTGCATGCTTGGCACATTCCATGTATTTGCATGACTAGTTTGTTCTCAAACATGCCAACTATATCATGTGATTGTTTATTTAAATACTGAACCCTATATACTCTATCATAAAGTTGTTGCCAAATTGGGAATTCGTGAGAGTTGACTTTGTATATAGTTTACATTGCTGCATAGTACAAGATATACGTATAAGAAGGGAGGTTAATTGAATCATTAATAATGTATTTAGGAAATATATATTGGTTCGTGACAGTACACGTCACAGACATAGTTTACATTACCTGCAATATATGCAGTGAGTTAAATAAACTCATCAGTGTATAGGTGTGTACTAGTTCTATACATGGTGCACATAACTACTATGTGCTAACATGCATATATTGTTTATTGCTTATAATGCACAGCTTGCATATATGCAGTAAAGAAAATGATCATGTCGTCTAGCTGCATGGAACTCGCGTTTGCTGAATCTATAAATGCAATGATGAAATCTGGAACAAGCACACATTCTAAATGGTTTGAGTGCATTGCTATCAACCACAAGAGGCACTTCTCCCTCAAAAGTCACTCTGTAGTGGATAATTTTCATTGTGTGCCTATCTTTGGTGGGCACTGCATCCCTGTGATCCTGCCTAAATGGAGCACTCTATGCTCCATTAATGCGCCAAATTATCGATGCATTTCCACAACAGGAATGTTCTTCTTCATCCCAAACAACAGCACTGACCTATCAAATGGCAACAACCAGCTTCCCAATGGCAACAATTCTTCCAATGGCCGATTCAAAGGCCCAACCAACCACTCCCGAATGACCATTCCAACTCAACAACCTTCTAACCCTTTCATCAAGCAACAAAATAGCTGGCCACGGTGGTATACAGTTATTGGCATCTCTATTGTAACGTGGGTCGGTATATCGATAGCAGTATGGTGGGAGGAAGGGTGGAAAGTGGCTACTGTGGACAAAGCAATACTAAAAGGGACTTCACCAAATCATATACCAATTCATTCCCCTGTTGATCAACAAGAAACTATCGATGAAGTTATAAGTCGTTTTATCAATAAAAAGGATGTTGATGAAGGGGAAACGTCTTTCGGAGTTATTTTGGGTCCAGCCGATACGGGAAAAGCACACATTGTGACACAAGCTTGCTGCCAGCATCCTAAGGGTGTACTGTATTGCGACATATTGACTGATGGCGATATTTCAAAATGCTTAGCTGAAGTTGCAGGCATGCAGACTGAACCTACTCTTCTGGGTAAATTGGCAGGACACCTTTTTGGGTCTCCGATCGGCTACTATAAGCTCCCTGATGATGATGGGCTGGCTACTACTTATGTTGTGAAAGAAATAGCTAAGAGATCTGAAGAATTAAAAGAAGAATTGGGTCGTCCTGCTTGTTTATTTATTGATGGAGTGGATATAGTAGCCAAACATGATAAGAATTTTTTCATTCGATTAGTAGATTTGGCTAAAGGAATGGCCAATAAAGGATCTTTGCGCATGATCTTTGTTAGTAGTGAAGGCCATGTTATTCCTATACCTCAAAGAAACATCATCACAAAGTCAATGGGACATAATGGAGATAGTTGACATTACTGATGACCAAGCTGTTAGTTATCTTTGTGGTCAAGGTCTCCCCAATGAGCTTGCTGAACGTATTGTAAAAGCTGCTGGTCCTCGAGTTATATTTTGCTATCATGCCATAAAGGAATACAAAAAAATGGGAAACATTAAAGATGATGACATTTGTTTCTGGTGCTGTTGATGCTTTTGTTATGGGGAAACCAGCAACTGCACGTGTTATTCAAGCATTGCATGAATCTGAAAAGGCAAATGTTCGGTTCGATCCACGTGCATTCTTGGATGCTTGCAGTGATGAAGAACGGGCAAAGCTTAAAGGAGCAGTTGATGTACTCGTGGAAAAAAATGCCTTAAGATATCGTGGAGATTCCACATTAGATTGGCACAATAAGTTGGCCCGCACTGAGATTCTAAAAAAGACTTAAGAGGTGCCAGGTTGAAACTCATACATGCTGTGCTAAAACTTTATACTTGCTGCTATAAGCTACATTATTGTTAGCTTCTAATTATGTGTTTTTAAAGAAATTTTGTGTTTGGATATCTTTTAATTTAGTTCATTTGTAGAGGTCGCTATTAAGATAATTTTATGCTATAAAATTTTAATATTTGTAATAACCAGCTACATATGCAGTGGAACCCCTGTGGTAATCAAGACACTCTGGAATAATTAACCTCTGTCATAAGGACACTGTCTGAGTTCCCAACAGTATTCCTTTTCATAAAATACCTCTGAAATGAGGACATGCACCTCTATAATTACGACACTTTTTGTTGGCCCAATGGTGTCCACAATAAAGAGGTTCCACTGTATATGCTATTCATGTATTATCTGAAAGTGCGTTAGCAACTTTCATAGTAGGAATGAGTGTGGTTTTTTGGGTTTTGGGGGGTTTTATCAGCTC
>JAYJLX010048560.1:1685-12080 GCA_036873525.1 Chalinula nematifera | reverse complement strand
GCACTCAACGCATTTTTTGGGCGGGACGTCTCGTTTCCAATCCCCTTAAATTTTAATTTATAACTATACTATCTATGCACTAATCCATAGATAACTAGATTAATTAGAAGGAATTGGAAACTGCGTGGGCATACATTGGTTTTAAACTTGCGCTTCATGTGCGTTGTTTGTCGGGGATTGATTAATAGGTAAGAAAGTGAAAGTCAGTTTATTTAAACATTCATTATTTAGAGATACCAAGTGTATGGTTAAGCATTGTTATGACTCAGTGAATATCTTACCTTTGCTTTACACATACCGCAAGTTTCTCATGGAAGCGATCCTTACACTTTTGTGGACGAAGTTACGGCCTGTACCCATACAAAGTTTTGTACCTTTTTAGCTAAACTATTGGTTTCATCTTCAGAAAAGGTTCAAAGCACTGTGGCTATTATGATTTTATTTTGCATCAAACAAAAGAAGTTTTCATTAATGCTTTCTTGGAGATTAAATCACAAACATTTTTGTGTGTAAAGTTTTGTACCTTTTTTGAAGCAATAAAAAAAAAACCAGCTGAAAACTGCCAAGACAAGAACACAGTGCAAACATACTGTATTTATTTTGCATCAAATTTTTTTAAACAGGCCTAAAAACGTATTACCGTAATTCGGCAAAGTTCCACTCCAAAAAGTTTTGAAATTTTATTTATTAGTAAAATTATTATATTTCCGTGTAAATTATAAAATTTTTTAATTAATTCCATACACTAGCTAAGTTCATAAATTTAATTTCCATAATTTTGAAGATTATGGAAATAAAACCATAACAAAAAATTTCCCAAATTACAGTATTCATTCATGATTCAACAATTCCTTACTCCACGTCTCCATAAAAGTCACCATTGCCCATCTGACATACCATCAGATTTCGAGTAATTAGCAATTAGAGTAAATACTGTCGAAGCTTAATTTATTATCCTGCCCATGCTGTTACCGATCCCTAGCCCTTAGGTATTATTAATTTATTATCTATGATTAATCTTAGTGCAATAATGTGATGTATAATGTAACGAATAGATTTGGGCTTAAAGGGAAGATTGATGCAACTACAATAATGAAGGTATATATAGAAATTATGATAATAGTAATATAGGTTACTGTTGTTGCTAGGTTACCAGTGACATGGATGGGAAGGTTACATTACATGAAAACATTACCCCACTCGAAGTAAAAACTGGCAAGATGATTAGTAAAATGGGCTCCATTGAACATAGAGCTCAGGTAAAGTCCATGTTGTATATTGGTTGTTGTGCATTATTTAGAATGACTTCCATATTAGGTAATGCTGTATTGTTTGATGATGAGAGATGTTTATAAAACAAATGTGTCAGCTGGGATTTTGTTCTATATGAAGGAAAACCATACCCATCTTGTTCCCACTGCAGTCAATGAGATTAGGGGTATGTATGGTACTTTTAATTAAGCACTCATTTTATGTTCTTAATTGTTTTTAAAATAAGCCTTGCTGGTTGCTAGAAATCACTTGGCTCGTTACCATGGAAACCATTGGGATCATGTGACCCTCCCGGAGATGATCAAAGAGCGCTTCACATGCCAGCACTGTCCTGTATTAAAGCAATGCACACTGTATTACAGGTATGGTTACTAGTTTTAAAGTTGCTTGTATGAATTTAGTACGAAAATCAATTATTTTGTCATGTACTATATTGTTTTAGTGGGTAAGTGTTGCAAGTGAAAAATTTACAACTTAAGGGAAAAAAAAATTCTTGTATTTGTTTTTCTTACAGAGCATTTGAGGGTGGGTCAGCCAAGTCTAGTTGTCTTGGCAATCATTTCCCTCCAGCGGTAGAAAACATTCCTATAACTCATCTACAATTCTTTCGTCACTGGTACAGTTTAGCAATGGAGGAAACAGCTCACTGTCAGGAAGAACAGATGAAGGAGAGAATTGTTTGGAGAAAAACAATCCAGCAAAGGTAAGGTAGTGCATATAGATATTATTAATTGTGGTTTAATTAAAGGGAAGAGAGTGGATATTGTATCAGTGGTCTAATGGCATGTCCGATGCTGACTCCGCCCACTTCTAATACTATGAATGGTTTTATCGTACAGCAAGAGTTCAAACGTGAACGGTATTGTGTTTTCACCTTGATTTATTCCATATTCATCATCCTCATTCCCATTCTAGTCCACTTTCCCATTCCAGTAACCTGGGAATCGGGGATAGAATCTTTATCAGTGTGCAAGAGAATGATCATTATCAATGGGGCGTGGCCTTGGGGTACATCCTCACGATTGATAAACATGGAACTAGTGTAATGCTGATGCTAGAAAGGTATTGTATGTATGCATGTATAATGATACCATATAGCCTCATTTTTGTCGTCTAAAATTTTCATTAATTCAGCAAAATGAAGAAAAACAAAACATTCACCATAAATAATTTCTTCAATCCGCACATGAAACAACATGTGTACGTGCATAATTTCGTATACGTCCGTTATTAATTTTCATCATATGTAATGACTGACAAAATTGATGAAAGTTTTGACTGCTGAAAATTTGGGCTATACAGTATACTGTTTAACAATAACTGACTAACGAATGTTGACGTGTTCTATACTAGAGCTGTACCAGACAATGGTATAGTATATACTATAGACTTAAGGGAAGCGCCCACTGGCCAAGGAATGGGCGTGGCTAATCTTGCTGAACTATGCTTGTCAGACAACGAAAGGTTTAACTCCTTTAAATCGCCCTTTGATGATTATTTTATTGATTTTATTGATATATAGGGACCATAGATTAAGAGAGCTGATTATAGAAGGGGCCAAGCCTGTTTGTAATGCTGTCTCGTGTATTGCTACCAATGATGATACCACAATACATGAGATCAAATCACACTTGAGTATGCATCAACGAGAAGCTGTTGAAAAAGTACATACCCAAATACTTTGTTACCATGGTAACCAGGTTACCCTTTTCTCTCTACCTCTCCTTTCTATAGGTTTTGTTAGCTCGTGATTATTCACTAGTCCTTGGTATGCCTGGTACTGGTAAGACCTCCATTATTACACAGCTGGTTCGTATACTGGTTGCTATGGGAAAGACGGTCTTATTGACATCATTCACTAACAGTGCTGTTGATAATGTATTATTAAGGCTGCTTAACGAGGGGGTGGAGTTTGTGAGGGTCGGGTCAAAGGGGAAGGTTCATCCATCCATACAGCCTTATTCAACACAAGAACTATCCAAGTCTACTGGGAATGTTTCTGAGCTCAGTAAATTATACAGCACTAAGGTAAGCAATGTATCATACCATACAACCCTGCAGTGTTTGGGAGGATAAAGTTTGGCTTGAAAGCAAGGAAGATTGTATTCCATAATGACGACTAGGAATATCCATATAGTATAATCACCAGTTAATAAAATAATTCATTATAACAATAATATTATTAACCCAGCCCCGGCCCATCCCACGCAGTATTAATTCCAGTTATAAACTGACATTGACATATTGATTCTATGTGTATAAATTGTGTTGTACTTGTCCGTCTTTGCATAGATATTGTAGTTACATAACGGGATTGGAAACCAAAAAAGTTATTACGTTATTAGAATACGTTACCTAGCAACCACAACTCAAGCAGGCAAGTAGGTGTTTCCCGGACTTACAACAGCTATTGCAAGACAAAACAAGGAGCATTCTTCTTGCTTTTTACAAAAAAATAGCTGATATATGAAGTTACTGTGTGGCTAGTTCGATTACGAGAGCACTAACCTTCTAGTGTTACGGAATTCGAAGGATTCATTAATATTACGGATAAATAGAAAATTTGTAATCAAAGCCACGTGCTGGTTCTTCACGCAGCCTCAGTAATGTTTTGTACCTTTTACTCGAAGCGTTTATATTGAATAACAATTTAAGTCATTTTGATTGAATATTACAATAAATTAATGCACAGGGAACGAGCCCGTTTTTGTTATAACACTTGCCTTTTGAAAGAATTACGAAACGCAACATACCCATAAATGCGTTTTTTGTTTTGTACCTTTATTTCTATAACAATAAATAAATACACCAAATGTCAGTGTAATAAATACTTTAAAGCTTGTCTGAGGGAACACAAATACTAACAAAACTTAAGAAAAAGAATGAACCTGACAAAACAAAACTCAATTTAAAAATTATCATTTACCAAACTGGTTCAAGAAAGGCACTCCTACAACCATCTCAATGAAAGTTGCGACAGTGAAGTTTTATAAGTATATAAAGTGGGCATTGGTGAAGATGGCTGGCGAGTTTAGTGAGCCTCTCTTCTACAATTACCGAAAAGCTGGCTCTCATTGGGAAGAAGATGGTACTACAGTCAGTCCCATCTATCATTATACTGGTGGTTAAAAATTAGTTAGCATTTTATGGGCGGGACTTTGGTTTCCAATCCCGTTATGTAACTATATTATCTATGGTCTTTGCCATATACCCTGACAAAGGTAACTAATTAAAGTTGGCTGAAACGTCAATATTATCATTATTATTGTTATAATGAATCATGTTATTGAGTGGTGAAATAAAAAGAATTGTACTACAATAATTAAGGAAGATTGTGTTAATGCAAAATGCTGCTTCCATGTATACTATGAAGTTACAGTAATTTCCTATAAACCACAATGATGATAAAAATTTTCCGTTGAATAATTTTCATCGTTTCAGCTGATGACGAAAATATTTACACATAAAATAGCAAATTATGGTAGATTATGGATTTGATTTGTGCGAATTTATGCTACATGTATTCACAAAATCGCTTCAATCTTTCCAGCTGTACAGTATTTCATGTATATTACGTGTTAAACTCCTGTATGTATAATTATTGTATAGAGTGTGGTTGCCTCCACTTGTCATGGTGTCCAACATGCCATATTCTCTCATCGTTACTTTGATTACTGTATCATTGATGAAGCCAGTCAAATACCACTTCCTCTGTCCATTGGTCCAGTGCAGCTGGCGAGGGTGTTCATATTGGTTGGTGACCACCATCAGCTGCCACCTCTAGTGACCTCACCAACAGCAAAGTATAGTGTATAATATAATAATTATAGATATTTTCATTGTTGTATTAAAATATTGCATCAATTTTTCAGGGCTAATGGATACGATATTAGCCTATTCAAACTTTTATCCGAATTTCAGCCTGACTCTGTTGTTTCCTTGACCAGACAATATAGGATGAACAGGTTTATTGTTGTATTCTACTAACTTTTCGCTAATAATGGGAATGCTCCTGTCATTACAGGGAGATAATGAATGTTAGCAATCATCTTATTTATAAAGGCCGACTAGAGTGTGCTTCAGAAGAGGTTGCCACAGCAACACTGAACATACCAAAGTGGAGTTTGGCTTGTAGTGAGTTACAGTATCCCATGGAATGGCTAAAGATGGCAGTTGATCCAACTCGTCCTGTGTGCTTCTTGAACACTGATAAAGTATAAGTGAAACTTCAGTTGGTTTTTTAACAGTACTATTGTTTATTATTTACATAGTGTGGTGATTGTCTGGAAGAATCAACTGGTGGTATTGTAACTAACTTATTCGAGGCTAACACAGTCAGATCCATCATTGATACATTGATTAAGGTTTTAGTAATAATATTATTGGTGAAGTACTTCTCATCTTGTGTTTTGTATCCTATTATTGCAGTATGGTGTTCCACCCTCTGATATACTGGTCATAACACAATATCGTCACCAACAGAGACTCATTCTTAAACTACTCAAGACTGGGAATGAAGTTGAATCTGTGGAAGTACTGACCATTGACAAGTGCCAGGGCAGGGACCGGAGTTGTGTAATATTATCGTTTGTCAGGAGTAACAGCAATGGAAAGGTGTGTGTGTATATCAATGGAAGGTTATATATAACTTGGCTGTTGTATAATAATCTCTAATAATTGTAGGTGGGTCATTTGGTTACAAATTTGGAAAGAATCAATGTTGCAATAACTCGCGCTAAACACAAGTTACTGATGATTGGATCCGTCTCAACTTTATCAACTTCCGAATGGTTAAGACAACTCCTTCAATTATTAAAGAATCAGTCACAAATTATAGATATAATATTACAATAAAAAGCTATAAAAAAAAAGAATTTTATTGTGAGATGATAATTATTATTATTATTGCTCAATTTTTAAAATGTCCAGTATACAAAATGTTTTTCTACACAGTGGACAGGTAGCTTGAGATGCCATCCAGGTATCGGGGCGTGCCTGGTCCTGCCTACTACTGAACCATTTACTCATACAAGACAAACACCACATTGGCTTACACTCACATGACCTACACTCCCCTTCCTATTATACATGTATTAATGTATAATTAATAATGTATAATAATTATTTTACATTGTATACCTCAAATGGGGCACACATTTTCTTCAGTTTGACTTCTGGGAAGGTCTGTGAGCATCCAAAACATGGTTCTAGTGGCTACATGTACATACACACACATCCATGCACTGTGTGATTAATAAATACAGTGGAACCTCCGAATAATGAAACCTTCGGGACCACTAAATTACTTCATTATTCAGAGGTTTTCTTTACAGAGAGGTTGCTTAAGCATTGTTTCACTAGCAAAGGGACATTAAAATTTTTTCATTGTACAGAGGTTTTCAGTAATGGGAGTTTTCATTATCGAAGGTTCCACTGTACAATGCCATTATTCTGATCATCATGTACCAGGCTAGTGGATGGTAATCTGTATAATCCGTTACTCAATACTTGCTCTTTGAATACTTCCAAGAACCTGTCATCCAGACTTTGGTGAATCACTACTTGCCTGGCCACTTCAATGGAGGCTGCTGTAAGTCTGTCTTTTAGCTGTGAATACTCTTCTGATCTTAACCTAATCCCTAAAAAAGTTTAAAGCCATTTAACTACAAATAAAGAAATGTATTTAATATCCCTTGCAGTGAAGCAAGCAACTGCCTATAGTCTGTTCACACTGAGTTGGCACCACTGTTTTGATTAGTAACTCAAACTACATACGCAATTTTAAACCAAAAACATCTCTGTAAAGTTACTTTTTTTATGCTATAACTCACAAAAGTAACAGAAAGCAGCACTTAAATGTTGCACTTAGTGTGCGGGGGAAACTAAAACAGTTTTTTATTAACTCATTAACTCCAAAACACTGAACACTTACTTACTGAAACTACTTTCATGTACTCCAGTACTGGTAACCTAAATAATTACAAAATATTTTAAGTCAATGATACATGGACATTACTGACACTAACACGTATATATAGTCTCGTTCTCAACCCTTCCCCCCACCCCCTTGGCTAGGAAACTATACGATTCACTGATACATGTATATCCTTATTGACTTACATAATCTAGCACGGGAAAGAGACTATATATATATATATACATGTTCGTATGGTATCAATTGTACCTTGACAACCAAGTACTGGCCCCTACCCAATTCGGATATATCCCTATGCTCTTCAGCTGTTTCAACACTACATGAAACACAGGTAATACACACTGGAACAATAGACCTCTTGCACTTGTACCTTCGTCACTACTTCGTCATCAATATTGATTGAAAATCAATAAAAATAATGACCAATCAATAAAAATACTGACCACATTTATTGACTTCCGGGTGACAGAAAGTCTTATTGTTCTACAATGGTTAAGGAACTCGTAGCAGACTTGTACTCACTTGCAGTACACCTTAGCGGACTTTCCATATCTCAAAACTATGCAAATGCAACTATTAATACCTGGAGGTCTTGTTTCAGCCAGATAGCAAACATTTCCAGTACTTTTATGGAGCGAATAAGCAAGTTTAGCCATGGATAAGCACTATCGCTTGCCACCCAGAAGTATATGCCACGTGGGTGGGTGCAGTCGGTATTTTCGATTAATTCATGTTTAATTTTGATGACAAAGGTGTAAGTGCAAGAGGTCTATAGATACCATTGTCATTTTTACTACAAGTTCCATTTATGTTGAACAGACATTTTGACAAATAAGGTACACCCTTGGATTATGTAATAGTACAGGGCTGCATATACACTATGGTTACATGTACATATTCCTCACTCACTGTACGGTTGTGTTACACTGCTTAACGGCACATACTGAGTGGATACTACAGTAAACTATCCAATTCTCAGTGACAACCAGTTTGTTCAATCCATTTTCTGAATTCAAATAAAAAAAAAAAAAAACCAGAATTGAGATCAAACAGAAATGGAAATAAGGTAGTGAGGGTTCTGATTACTTGATACAAATTTATCCATCACCCTGTATTCTGCATTGATAGAGGATGCAATGATGTTCCAATTCCCGTTGCCATATTTGGACAATGATTTGGCAAAAGGATGCCCAGTCCATCGTTTTCTACTGTAAACCACAGCTATTATAATACCGCATAGAAATATCAGCACTGCAACAATTGTAAAGCGGAGTATTGTAGGTTCAGATAAAACCCCCTACAGTGAATGAGAGTCTCAAAGTAGCACGATTGAGGTAATTTGAATGACACCAACCAGGTTAGAATGATGAGAGTAAACAGCTAGTAGTCCAATAACGTATATGAGTGGTAGTAAACTATGGATTACAATGGCAGTCGTTGTTCGTTTGATATGATATCGGACGAAATCCACTTCCTAACATGAAACAAAAGACAAAGAATATTGTTAGACCTGGTTCTGTTGCTACACAATAACTGTCTTACCTCGTCGCCATAATATTTCTTGAAAAAAGATGGTAGGGAAAGGCCTGCACTGATGACTTCCTGAGGTAAGGCTCCAGTTATTTCAAGAATACTGTATATCAGGAAAACAACTGTGTACACAGCAACTGCACTTGCCGCCATTTTAATTTGTGGGTGTACCCATACTGTACTGTTGTTAATAATTATAATGTTTACATGTATGAGCTTCATGTATTCATGCTACAGTTTTTTTATGGTAGGAAAACTATTCAATTAAAAAAAATTATTTTAATTATTCTTCAGCAACTAGTAAAGCCGTATGCTGTCCTCCACATGATATACTAATCACTTTCTTCCCTTCTAAATTTTTCCCGGTAATCTTGGTGGGCTCCCAGTAATCAGAATCATCAGAATGGCCTAATTGCTGGGTCGACCCCATTCCCCATGAATACCCATTTCCTGACTTTGACACTGCAAAGGAGCAACTGCCACTACTTGCCACGCCCACTGTATACTCGTCCTGTGTGTTCTTGACCTCAGTGGGTATGCTGGCATCAGATTGGAGTTTCCCTAGACCAAGTCGTCCATAGTTCTTGTTACCCATTGAATATACCTTCCCATTGTCACAAACCAGTGAATGATGGATGGCTCCTGATATGCACAGACCAGGCAGGACTGTACCACTATCAGCAGCACTGGATGAGCCTTTATTAGCCCAAGACCACAACCAATCCTCAGGAACCTTTTCCGGACTATAAACAACCTCTCTTTCAATGTCTAGTCCTAGTTGTTTATAGTTATTCAAGCCCCAGGCATATACCGTGTTCTTGTCTTTAGCGACTGCAAATGATGTAAAGCTCCCTGCGAATATGTCACAGAACACCAGAGGTTTCATGGCTCTGCGTCGCTTAATTCTAACACTCTGTGGAGTGAAGAACAAGTCAAGACCTTGACGACCACCCCGAGAACAAAATATTTCAGCAAGGCGACCCAGCTGACCCTGCTCTCCCGATCCTATAATACAATGACAATTATAATCGTTAAATTAAGTGAAAGTGAGTTTTTTGCCCCGTAACATTTACCGAATGTATAAACTTCTCCGGACTCAGTAAGGAACATGACATGATTGTCACCCGAGACTATTTTAACAGCTGGACTGTTGTATGATGCTGTCTTATAGACAAGTTGTGGTTCAGTAGTAGAAGAGGAGTCTACTACACTGATCGGACCATTTGAATCCTACATGTATATCAAACACAACACAACTGCTATAACAACCATTATAGTATAAATAAATTGGTATTTCTTACCCTGAACATGCCCCAGCAATATACTTGTCCATCCTCAACCAGGGCAGTGGTATGGCAGTCACCAGCAGAGACTTGAACAACCTTAAAATTATCCAAGGCTTTAACTTGACATGGGACGAATGACTCGCCATCTGATAACTTATAGCCAAGAGCCCCTTCATCGTTACAACCCCATGTGTATACCTTCAGTAGAAATATTGTTAAATTAATGCATTTTTAAAAAATTAAACTCTCCCTCCTCTGCCACACCCACCCACACCATGCCCTCCAAATAGCAGTCTTGACTCCACCCACTCCTGTACCTTTCCCTCATCTGTTAGAGCCACAGTGTGCATTCCTCCACACTCCACCTGAATC
>JAYJLX010048559.1:7108-24640 GCA_036873525.1 Chalinula nematifera | reverse complement strand
TTCAATGGGTTTGGGACTGGCTGCGCGTCGCTGGCTTACGCTGCAATCTCTAGTGTTGGTCCCCGGCTTGGCTAATCGTCTATCCGCCGCTCTGATTCTAGCCTATGTGCTAGTAGCGAGCGGCAGTTTGGGGATTTCTTGGCTAGCAGGTCACGCAGTGCCCTACTTCGGATTGATCATGCTAGGAGGCGCACTGTTCATAGCTGTTCTAGTTACCCAGCCACCAAAGCTAGGCGCTGGGTTAGCGGTTGGTTTGTACGTGTTGCAGTATCAGTTCTACTCTGGTCCCTATACTGAGAATCAGCTGTTAGCGAACTCAGGTTGGTTAGGGCAGGTGGCGTGTCTACTTCCTATACCAATTCTATTCTGGACAATAAAGCGGCGGTTTGCGCGACCTACATCAACTGCTGAGATAGATCCAAGCAAGATCCTAAATCCCAACAACGAGCGCGCTACCTTTCGACAGGGCAATGGTTTATTCGGATTGTCCGTTACACCAGTTATCGTAATTTTCCTGTTTTTATCCCTCTACTCTTGGCTTCTTGGCGCGGGAACGAGTACTGAAGTTGGAAACCTCCACCTTCTTTTCGGGGTATACATCATGGGGTATCCGCTCCTCTATGCCTATTTGGGGCTCCGATCACTGTCCTACGTGTGGTTGCTCGGCGTACACGGCACGCGCCAACGACTGTGCCAAGCGTTGCTCATGCAGCTGGTGCTTTACAGTTTACTGGCAGCACTATTGAGTGCTGGTGCAGTCTGGATAGCCAATGGGTTCGAAATCTATGCAAACGATTTCTTCATCTACTGCCTCTTACTTCAAACAGTAGGATTTATCTTGCTATACCTTTACACGCGCTTCTATCAGTTCTGGAAAGCGTCTCCTGTGCTGGGCTTTGTGGCTGCCACGTTCATCGTTGTGTTAGGCGTAGTTGTCAGACCTATATCGAATGAGGTGAGCGTACTGTCAGCAACGCTGGCTTTGCTGGTAAGCATCGCACTGGTTCTTTTATCCGGCAGTAAAGGCTTGGCGCGGGCATCTCACTATCACTAGTACCAGTATGAGCGACCTAGCGGGAAGTTGTTAGTGACTGGTTCGTAAGCTACTTAGCGGTCTGACGTTCCAGACACAGGGCGTGGGAGAACACTCTTGCAATACCTGAAAGCGCTTTGTTTCGCGTTCCTTTTTCGCCAACTCGACGGAGAAACCATACTCAGCTAAAGACCACGCGCCACCGCACTTCACCTCTGTGTAATCCAAACTCCGTACCTGCTCATCCGCTTCGAGTTTCGGCAGCAGTGCTTCTACGGCTTGTGACAGTATCGCTAGGGGAATAGATTTCTCTGACACTACCTCAAGACCGGTTTCGGTGTTTGTGCTTAGGAATCTCGGACCACAACTGAATGGGCCCTCGGGAGGAGTTTGACTCAACTGCCAACACCGCATCCTAGCTGAACGTTGCCAAACATCATGGGCCTCATAAGCGTTTAATACCGCTTCAAAGCGTTTCGACCAACCTGCTACGCCACAATAGTAAAGTTCATCAAACGATCTCGGTAAGTGACCAGCCATAGCCTTGGCTACGCGGTCATATTCAACGCTGTTCGGTGTCAGGGCCACACAATCTTCATCTACCGCCCAACCCAGGGTCGAAATAAAGAGAACACCAAGTGTGGTCAACAAACGCATCAATTCGTAATGTACTCGATCAACGGGTCACCTTGTTCGCGACGGGCTCGCTGCAAGCTCAAATTACCGCCGGACCATCGACCGGTTTCACGAACAACATGCCAATCACAAGTATCAACTGAGCAGGATCGGACTATCTCATAGCTGGTACCCCCTCTGTAGTGAGGAGGTTCGTTCATACGAATCTCAAATCCATAGCTCTCAGGTGACCAAGCACCGCCATCTTCAACAGTCGTGTATTCAACTTGCAGTATCTCGTGGCCAGGATAAGTTCGCGCCATCGCAGCAGATAGCTCAGACACGACCTCTAGAGAAACATCGCAGTTTTCTATGTCAACCACCACGTGGCTATCGTCTGCAAAGACATGTTCAGTTACCCGACAACTGGAATCACCGTTGATGTCAAAACACAGCGCACTGGCGTAGCGCCTCCAGTTAACACCGTCTAATGAGCGCTCTTCGAAGGGCTGCCAAAGTGCATGCCAGCGAGGCGACCAGTCATAGTCGCAGTAACTGAATTTGTAGGGTTTCTCGTCTACCAGCGTTTCCAATTGCTGATGGACATTGCGATGCCCACCTTGATGTGGACTGACTGAACGACATTCAAACTCTGTCGCTTTCGCTGGGGGCATCCACAACACGTAGAGAGCGAGCTGGAAGAATAGGCCTACCGCAGAGTACACCAGAAGACGGTTCGAAGAGAAACTGGCAGTCAATGGATGAAGCTCCTACTTTAGCGAGGAAGAAACCTCGTTGAACTACCCCTTACGCTCGCGCCGCTTCAACATCTTCTCCGACAACTTCGGTGCAACCCCCGGTAGCGAAAACGGGCACTCCGCAATGCAGATACCACAACCCAAAGCTTCACCGAAGTACGGGATACACTTGTCGAAGTCGACATAATACTTTTCCACGCCGCGCACCATTTGCTTCTCGTTAGAAATGGCACGGGGCGGGCAAGCATTCACGCATACTTGGCAATTGAGACAGACGTCTTCGGCGCCGATGTCTTTTGGCGCATCGGCGACCAGGGGCATGTCGGTTGTCACGGCCGAAAGACGGAACGCCGAGCCCAGCGTTTCGTTGATTAGCGAGCCGTGCTTGCCGAGCGTGCCGAGGCCCGCATCAATAGCGGCAGGCATCATCGACAGCGCCGACGCATACGGGCCGGGCCAGGCTTTGGCGGCGTAACCCTGCGCCAGGATATAGTTTGCGACTTCCCGACAAACCCGGGAGGCACGATTGTACTCCTTGGCGACCACGACACCGGCAGTTGGATTTTCGAACGTTGCCGGTACTTGGGATAGTTCTTCGTAAGCCATCTGCACCGCAAAAAGAATGACCCAAGGATGGTTGATCTCATAGCCTTCATAGACGTAGTCGATCTTCATGGCGGCGATGCCAACTAAATCGCCTTCGTGATCTAGGGCATAGGCTTTAACGCGTTCCGTCCATTCTTCAGGGGTAGCCGACTGAACCTCCTCCGCCCGTTCTATGGGCTTTGGTCCCCTGCCACCCGGAGGTTCGGGTGAAAAGTGCTCGCGCATCTCTGGCGACTGTCGGTGATAGCGGATGACCTCATCCTGCAGCTCGCCGTGGGTTTGCTTGTCGTGTGGGTGCCAGAAGAAGGGGCTGGCCTGGCGCCACTGTGTTTCTCCGAGGCCATTGACGGTGTTGCCAGATACCTCCGGAAAGCAGTCGGTGAAGTTAATTAAAGGCTGATAATCGGTCTCAGTCTTTTTTGTCGTCTTTTTCGTCATCAGTGACGCCCAATAGTCGTCGGAAGTGATCTGGAATACGTTTCGCCTTAAGCTCGCCGTTAGGCTGAATCTCGGCGTACACGCGGGTTGCAGTGCCGTTGGTAACCACCTCATCATCCGCTTGCCGTGTAGCTTGGCAGCGCCAGGTCAACGTCGATTTAGAGATGCTCTCTAGCTGTAAGCGGGTGACGATTTTGTCACCGTAGGCCGCAGGGCCAACGAACTCGAAGTTGATGCGGCCCATCACAAAAGCGGTGTTGTCCTCTTCGACCATGCGCGTGACGGGATAACCGGCTTGGGCAAAGAACTCGTGCTCTGCGTCGTTGAACCAAGCCAACATACGGGGAAATAGACTAGACCAAAGGGGTCTGATTCACCCCAAGCGACGGTCAACTCGCGATAGAAAACCAACATCGTTCTACCTCATCAAAAGACGGTCGCACATTCAGGCAAACCCGCACCGAGGAGTCAAATATTCCTGCCTTGGCTCGGGTATAAACGGCAGAGAGACGCGCGCCACGTCGAAGACCGCAAATTCATCATCAACTCACCTATCTGCAAGGTATCGATCACTGGACTTGATATACTTTATATTTAAAATATTAACAAGCACTTATCCTAAATCCATTGCCGGGAGGGGTCTATGGGCAAAAGCCAATCACCCGTTTTTAACGACAACCGCTTGAAGTTGGGCTTCTTCTCCCCCAACTGTTCCAGCGGCATGGCGGTCACCCAGGTGGAAGAGCGCTGGCAAAACACCTGGGAGAACAATTTAGAGCTCGCTCGCCTGGGCGACGAAGCCGGTATTGAGTTCTTGTTACCCATCGCCCGCTGGATTGGCTACGGCGGTGAAACCGACTTTCATGGCAGCGTGTTAGAGACCATCACCTGGGCATCCGGCGTGCTGGCCCATACCCAGAACATTGGCGTATTCGCCACGGTCCACTCGGCCTTCATCCATCCGGTGGTCGCCGCCAAGCAGCTCGCGACCATTGACCAAATGAGCCGCGGCCGACTCGGCCTCAACATCGTTGCCGGGTGGAACCAACCGGAATATGACGCCTTTGGTATCGCCCTACCCGACGCCCACAACGCCCGTTACGGGCTCGCCCAAGAATGGTTCGATTTAGTACAAAAGATTTGGGAACACGAGGGGCCCTTCGATTGGTCTGGCGAGTACTTCAATGCCAAAGGTTTGTACGGCTACCCACGCCCTTACGACGGCCGGCTCGCCATCATGAACGCTGCCGGTTCTCAAGAGGGGCGTAACTTTGCAGTGGGTAACGCTGACTACCTCTTCATGATTTCTGTCGACCTAGAGCAGTCGGCGGAGGAAGTGGCGACCATCAAACAGCAGGCGCAAGCGGCTAATCGCGATGTCGGTGCCTTTACCCTGGCGCATGTGGTGTGCCGGCCGAGCCAAAAAGAAGCGGAGGACTATCTGCACTACTACGCCGACGAATGCGCTGATTGGGACGCGGTCGATAACCTCATGCGTCTGCAAGGCATGCACGCGCAGTCTTTTCCCAAAGAAGCGCTGGAGATGCTGCGCGGCCGCTTCGCGGCCGGGCACGGCACGTATCCGCTGGTGGGCGATCCCGACACTGTCGCCAAAACACTGGCGCAAATATCCGAGGCGGGGTTTGCCGGCTGTACTCTATCCTTTGTGGACTACGTCAAAGAGTTCCCCTATTTTCGCGACGAGGTCATACCGCGGCTTGAACGCCTAGGGCTTCGACAACCGTTTCAAGCCGGCTGATACATTATGTGGAAACCAGTCGAACGCATTCGCTACGAAGTCTCAGCCCAACGCTGGCCCGACGCCGCTGAGGCGCAAAAAAGCCTGCTGTTTTCAACCTTAGACATCGGTCGGCAACAAATCAGCTCGCGCACCTGGGTGCCCGCCATGGTGCCCTGGCGATCTAACGAGCAGGGTGAAGTCACCAGCGATGTCCTCGATTGGTATCGACGTTTCGCCGAAGGACGACCCGGTGTCTTGGTGGTAGAAGCCACTGGCATTCGCGACATCCCCAGCGGTCCGCTACTGCGCATTGGTCGCGATGAGCACATCGACGGTCTGCGGCAGCTTGCCGATACCGTGCGCGAGGCCAGCGACGGGCAAACCAAACTGTTGATCCAGCTTATCGACTTCCTTGCCATCCGCCGTCGACCCTCTCCGGATAAGTTTCTCTCCCGGTTCCTGAAGATTACCGACGAGCATCGCGACAAGTTGAACCTGGTCTCGGCTAACGATGATCAAGTCCGTGCTGTGTTAGCAGAGCTAACGGACGAACAGCTGGCCGACGTGCTCAGCGCTAAGGAATGGGAAGACCTCAACTTCGGTTACCGCGAACGCGTCACCGACGAACACCTCGCCCAGATTGTCGAGCTGCCGCAAACGTTACCCACCCTGTTCGCCAGCGCAGCCCAGCGCGCCGAAGCGGCCGGTTTTGACGGCGTCGAACTACACTATGCCCACGCCTACACCATGGCATCGTTTCTGTCGGCAACAAATACACGCGCCGATCAATACGGCGGCACCCTAGAAAATCGGGTTCGGCTGCCGCTTGAGGTGTTTAGCGCCGTGAGGAAAGCTACCGCAGATGATTTTCAGGTTGGGGCACGTTTTCTCGCCGATGAAATTATCGACGATGGCTCGCACGTCGATGACGCCATCTACTTCGCCACGCGCTTTGCCGAGGCGGGCATGGACTTTCTGTCCCTCTCTCGGGGCGGCAAGTTTGACGATGCCAAACAGCCCAAGGTCGGCTGGGCGGCTTATCCGTACACCGGTCAAAGTGGTTACGAGTGCATGCCCGGCTATATCTCCGACGCCCAAGGACCGTTTGGTCGCAATGTTGAGCCGGTCAGCCGCATTCGCGCTGCACTGCGTGACCGCGGCCTCACCACGCCCATTGTTCTCGCCGGCGGTCAACACGGCTTCTATCAAGCCGAAGAACTATTGCAAACTGAGCAAGCCGACATCATCGCCTTCGCCCGCCAGGCGCTGGCCGATCCTGACTGGTTTGAAAAAGTCCGCCTCGGGCGCGGTGAGGAAGTCCGACTCTGTCGCTACAGCAACTACTGCGAAGGCCTAGATCAAAAACACAAACAGGTGACTTGCGAACTTTGGGATCGGGATGACCTAGATGAACCTGATGTCACCAAATCCAATGACGGCCGACGACGCCTACTCGCGCCAAAATGGCACCGTTAGGACTGTTGAGTACTAGGCGGCTTGCGCCGCTGCGGTAATCGGCTCGGTCGTGTTTTCTAGGGCGGCTTCGCGCCAGCTCTGAACCTCGGCGACACTCGTCTCGTTGGTCAAACGTTGCAGAATACTGGCAAGCTGACCGCTGGTTCGGCGTCGCGTTTCTCCATAGCCCTTAACTAAACGGCCGCAGTGAGCCACTTCGGCGGCAAGCTCAAGATCGCGCTGCGCACAATCCAGCACGGTCTGATACCAGCGTTCGATCTGCTGATTTTCTTCGTGAAAGCCGAAACTGCTCTGTCGAAAGCGCCGTAAACCCGCTAACGCCCGCATTAAGGCAAAGATCAGCACACGATCGGTACGCAGTCGCCGGCCTCCGGTAAAGATAGAGAGCCCTTTGCGCAGCGGTGATTGGCTAAGCCACGCACCTAACGCTCGCGGCAGTATCGCGCAAATCTCTTCCACTCGCGGGGCAAAGAACTCTACCGTTTGCACCACCTGCTCATCCGTCGCCAGCACTTCCTCACGGATTTGCTCGCTGCGCTCTTTGCGAGTTTTCAACTGCGCGACGCGGGGAATGTCCTCAAAGCTCATCCACAATGCCAGATAGCGTGCGCAATACTCCGCCAGCGGCGCATGGTTGTGTGCGACTACCGTTTCGATGCGCTGCAAGTAGGTTCGCGCGTAGCTGATGTCCTGATAGTCAATGAGCCGTTTGACGCCCAACAACACCAATTCGTGGAGCGCTTCAGGTAGCGAGCGAATGCGCTCGATCAGCGCCTGAGCATCAGGCGTTTTGCCAGGCGGTAGTTGAAACTTCGGCTCAGCATCCACCGGTGGTTGAAAAACGCCCACGCCACCGCTGCTTGCCCGATGAAACGCATCTTCAAACGCGGCGAGATTAGTCTGCACCGCTCGACCGGTCCGTTGAATAATCTCGGTGTAGTGTTCCTTGGCAAAAGGCAGCACGCCGCTGCCGGCCAGCGCACCCAGTAACACTGAGCTGATCACCGCCTGATGCTGCGCCGCCACCGCCGCCATGTCGTAACTCATGACTCGATGAGCGTATTTGTGTGCTAGCTCAAGGATCGCTTCCGGGTCGCTGGTGCCATCCCCCGGCGTAACCTTCTCGTTAATGCTGTAGACGCGATGCGTTGAGGTAATCAGCGTGGTTCGCTCTGGAGTCACAAACCCTCGGGTCAGCATACGCCCCGCTTCGGCGATCTCTGTCGTAATCACGAGATCGATATCGCCCTGAGCGGGAAACAACGACATCACAGGTTTCGTTTTGGCGTCCGACTCGGGAAAGAGTTCGATGTAGTAAATCGTCGCACCAGTACGCTGCGCCACACCCGCAAGCGAGGTGGTTTGCGCGACCCAGCCGCAGGCGCGGGCAACGTCGATCACCCAGTTTGTAAATACACCACCACCCTCGCCACCAAGCGCTGCAACGACTAAGTTCAGGGTTTTTGTTTGTTCTGCCATTAAAACAATGCGTCCGATGCGCGCTCCGTGCGTAACCAATCGACCACTCGGCCCCGGACTCCCGAGACGAGCCGGTCAAAGGCGTTCGGGTTATGAATGACGTCGATTCGACTAAACGAAGGACACAACACGGCGGAATGGACATTTTCACCACAAACGCCGCAACCCACGCAGCTGTTGTCTACATAGGTTACGGGATCTGTTCGCAGCGGATCAGGGTTATCTTTGATCGTCAGCGACGGACAGCCAGACAAGCGAATGCACGCATGATCGCCGGTGCAGGTTTCACTGTCGACGTAGAAGCGAGCCTTCTTCGTGCGCTTGCCGGACTGAATCGACTTGTTCATTAGGGGACGAATGCGTCGCTGACGGTTGAGCATGCACTCACCTTCGGCGACGACCACTTTCAAGCCCTCATGCTCGCTCGTCAGTGCGTCCGTCAGCACCCGCTTCATGCGCTGAATGTCATAGGTGCTGACCGTTCGAATCCACTGCACGCCAGCACCGCGACAGGCGGCCTCAATGGACTGGCTGCTGTCCCGTTCACTGCGATCGGCATCCATGGTCGTGGCAATCAGCCGATTAGGCGCCACCATCGAGGGAATGTCTTGTCCGCCAGTGGCCGCGGAATAGCCGTTATTGACCACAATCAGCAGGCCATCGTGCTTATTGAACACCGCGCTCGTCACACCGGTGCTCAAACCGTTGTGCCAGAACCCGCCGTCACCCATGATGCTGATGGCTTTGTGTGGCAACACGTGACGCAAACCCGATGAGCTCGCCAGCGATAGACCATAGCCCATGATGGTATTGCCGAGATTGAACGGCTCTAGCGTCGCAAACGAGTGACAGCCAATATCCGAGCTAATGTGGAACGGCCCCAGCTCTTCCTGCACCTGTTTGATGGCGCTAAACAGCGGCCGTTCAGGGCAGCCTGTGCACAAGCCGGAAGGACGAGGTGGCACATCACGAGCGAGCTGTTGCGCATCGGCCAAACTCAAAGGCTGCGCTAACGCTTTGACCTCGTCCGAGGAGAGTTTCATCTCCAAACCGCTGGCCAAGCCCTGTTGCTGGGCGAGTTCAATGAATGTTGTGAGTCCTTCCAGCGTGACTTGGCCTGTCAGCTCGCCGTTGAGGGGTAGAATCTCTTTACCGAGCAAGCGGGTACGAATGCCTTCGCGCTGCCCGATAGCCGTTAAGCCTTGTTCGATGTATTCCGGCTGACCTTCTTCGAACAGCAGCACCTGTTTCTTGCCCTGACAGAAATCAAGATACTCGTCCGGCACCAATGGGTAGGCGACGTTGAGTACATAAATCGGAATATCCGAATGGCCATAGCAATCGGCGAGACCTTGTCGTTCTAGGGCGCGAATGAGCGTGTTATATGAACCACCACAGGTCACCAAACCGATATCGTCATAGCGGCCTGGGATGATTTCATTCAGCTCGTGTTCGCGAATAAAGTTCAGCGCCGCCGGCCAGCGTTCCTCTATCTTGACCCGTTCTTGCTCGTAAACGTTCGGCGGCAAAATGATCTTTTCGCTTTCGCGGTTCGGTTTGAGTCGACAGTCGGGATGAAACGCCGGACGCACATTGTCTTTCGCATCAAACTCACCGGTTACATGGCAACCGCGAATGCGCACCATGAAAAAGATCGGCGTGTTGCTGGCCTCGGACAGCTGAAAACCTTTTTCCACCATATGCACCAAGCTGGGCAAATCCGGGCGCGGATCCATGAGCCACATCTGCGCTTTCATGGCAAAGGCATAGCTGCGCTCTTGCATGATGCTGGAACCTTCGCCGTAGTCTTCACCGACAATGACAAGGGCGCCGCCGGTCACACCGGATGAAGCCAAATTCGACAACGCATCAGAGGCCACGTTGGTGCCGACAGTAGACTTCCAGGTAACTGCCCCACGCAAGGGATAGTTGATTGAGGCGCTGAGCATGGCGGCCGCTGTCGCCTCACTGCCGCTTGCCTCGAAATGCACACCCAGCTCGGCGAGGATCTCCTCGGCATCTTTCAACACATCCATCAAATGAGAGATGGGCGCGCCTTGGTAACCGCCGACGTACGACACGCCAGATTGCAGCAGCGCCTTGGTGATGGCCAAAATACCTTCACCGCGTACCACCTCGCCATTGCCGGCTTTGAGTTTCAGGACCTCTTCGGCAAACGAGCGTTCAGCCATGACTTACTCCTATTGCCCTCACCGTGACTCCACGGCTAACGCCTGTGTTGGATTGCAAACGAATTGGGTCAGAAAAGTGGGCACAGCACGCATGATTTCTCCCATTAAGTTTGCCAGCTCGCCGTGGATTATATTTTAAGTTTGAAATATGATCTAGCCGACGGAGACAGAGAAGACTAGGATCGCCAATGGCAACAACGCTGCTACCCGAAGGTTGGGCTAAACCCAAGGGATATTCAAACGCCATCCTCACCAGCGGCCAGCAGCTCTATATGGGCGGGCAAATCGGTTGGAATGCCCAATGCGAATTCGAGACCGATGACTTTGTTGAGCAAACCCGCCAAGCGCTGGCGAATGTGAAAACGCTGGTCGAAACCGCCGGCGGCAGCGTCGAGAACATCGTCCGTATGACCTGGTTCATCACCGACAAAGCCGCCTACGTCAGCAATCTGCGTCCGCTGGGTCAGGCGTATCGTGAGGTGATGGGCCAACACTATCCTGTGATGAGTGTTGTGCAGGTGGTCGCATTGGTAGAAGATCGAGCGCTGGTGGAAATCGAAGCAACGGCAGTTATGTAGCCATCGCTTCTGCTTCCTCTAGATAGACTGGTGGGGGGCAAGTCATGAGGAATCGTCGCGAATTACTCGCACAGAGCGCGGGGGCTATAGCATTCGGCACGCTGGCGGCTTGCTCTAAATCGAATGATGCGAGCAACTCACCCACAGTTGCTCAATCGCCTGATGCATCCACTAGTTCATCCCTAAGTTCATCTGCAGATGCATTACCCGTCGCCGCACTGACCGTGCTTGCCGAGCATTTAGTGCCGGGGTCGGCCGCCGCAGGTATCGGCGATTATTTGGCCACCCAGCTGAATCGCGATGCTGAAAACAACTTACTGATACTGGCTTACCTCGGCTTCGGCCAAGCCGATGCGTCAGGTTTCTACAACAACGCGGTGGCGCAGATCGAAGACTTTGCTCAGTCACAGTATCGGCAGCCAGTGAACGGCTTAAGTGCCGAGCAACTCGATGCCCTGATCAACGCATTGGTCAGCGACAGTGTTCCCGACTGGCAAGGTCCACCCGCCAGCTTTTTCGTGTTCGTCCTACGCGCCGATGCTTGCGACGTCCGCTATGGCACCGAGCAAGGATTCGCTGATTTGGGTATGCCTTACATGGCGCACATCCGACCGACAGCGCCGTGGTAAGCCTATGACCGAGTCTGCTACACAAAACGTTATCGTTGGCGCCGGTGCGACCGGTGCCTTGTTGGCCGCGCGCCTCGCGGAAGCGGGTGAAGCCGTGACGGTCATTGAGGCGGGACCAGCAAGGGAACTCCGCGATCTAACCAGCTCACAAATCTGGGCTCGACACCTGAAATGGTCGGGAACACCCGTGATCGAAAGCGGCAATCTCCCCGTCGGACACGGCTTTAACTGCGGCTACGGCACCGGCGGCAGTGCGCTCCATCACTATGGGGTGTGGCCACGCCTACATCCCAACGACTTTAGTGTGCGCCAAGATCACGGCGTGGGGTTGGACTGGCCCATTGAATATGCAGACCTACAACCCTTTTACGACCTGATCCAAACGGAGGTTGGCGTCAGCGGCGACGCCAGCTTAGAAAAATGGCGTCCACCGGGTACTGATTATCCGCTACCCGCCATGCCCATCTTTCCGCAGGGCAAGACCATTGGCCGCGGATTTGCTGCCTTGGGACTCACTACCGCCCCAATGCCATTGGCCATTAACAGTCAGCCAACGGAAACACGACCTGGCTGTCTGTTCGACGGTTGGTGCGACGCTGGCTGCCCAACAGGCGCCCTAGCGAATCCGTTAGTCACCTATCTCCCGCGTGCAATCGCCCATGATGCCCAGATGATTCACGAGGCTACGGTAGCGCGCGTACTGCTCAACGCGTCCGGCAGCCGCGCGGTCGGTGTTGAGTACTACGATCGAGCGGGCAATACCCATCGTGTTATGGGCGACCGAGTCATCCTGGCTGCATTCGTCGTGCAAAACGCTAAGATCATGCTGCAAAGCCAGCATGACAAGCACCCCAACGGCCTATCAAATCGCAACGATCTGGTCGGGCGGTACTTGATGACGCACCCGTCACTGTCCATCTATGGTCTATTCGAAGACGAAACGCAGCCCTACTTGGGTGCTACTGGCGGTCAGCTAATGAGTCAAGATGCCTACGACAATAAGTCGAAGGCAGACGGTGCGTTCGGTTCCTACCAATGGCTCATTGCTAACGCCCTCAAACCCAACGATTTGCTGGGCATCGCCAACTGCCGCCCAGACATCATTGGTTCGGACTTGCACGCTTTTATGCAAAGGGCGAGTAAACACATCGCCACCATGGTATGCGTGGGCGAGGATCTGCCGAACGCCGAAAATCGTATCACGCTAGATGCAAGCACCGACCAATACGGCCTGCCCAAAGCAAGTACTGTGCACAATATCGACTCAGCGACCGACCAACTCATGCAGCAAGCACAAGCGCAAGGTCTCGAGGTGTTCAAACGCGCGGGGGCGCAAGAGTCTTGGTCCGGACCACGAGCAGGTATGCACATTCTGGGTGGCACGATCATGGGTGATGACCCCAGCACATCGGTTACCGACAGCTATGGCCGTTGCCACGAGTTGGACAACGTTTACGTCACGGGAACCGGCTTGTTTCCCACCAGTGGTGGGGTGAATCCGACGTTTACGATACACGCGCTGGCGGAGCGGACCGCGCAGCATCTCTTAGCCCAGAACAAGGTCTAGAACAAGCGCATTACGCCGGCTGTTGCAGCAGCCAGGCACCCATGGGCTCGACCAACTCGATATTGAGCTGCCCTGCCAAACCCGCCGTTCTATGGACCGCTGACGCCTGATACTCTGGCGAACTCGTCATTTCCAACATCGCCTGACGCGATGGATACATAGCGATCGCCGCCGTATCCCAAAGTTCTTCCACCTCGCCGAGCATTAAGCGCTCCACACGAGCAGAAAACATCGGTGCACCGCCCACCTTGGCCAAGTGGCCGACAACTTCAGCGCCGTATATCGCATAAGCCTCAGCACCGGTTAAATCTGTCTCGCGCCCGTCTTCATATTCGGCCTTTTCCTTAAACTTAAGGAGATTCAGCATGTAGATCGCGCCTTGCGGACCGGGCTCGGTGAAACCTCGGATCTGCTCTTCGTTGGGAAACACCTTATTAATGACTTGCATACGCACTCCTGAAATAGCACTTGCTACCGTTGTACTTCAATTTTTAACTAATGGCTATCATTAGATTGACGTCAAAACCAGCCTAGGTGAGCAGAAGCTAAAAACTATAGGTCAGGGTAAAGAATCCATTCACAAGCCGATCTTCATCAACAATTGGGCTCTCACTAATGGCTGAATCCAGCTCTTCTACGTTCACGTTCAGGTTGATTCGCCACGCTTCAGTCAACTCGTAGCTAGCCGACAGTCCCACTCCAAAGTTATTGGTGCTGCCTAGATCAAAGGCAGTGCGCGTCGGCGTCGCCGCAGCAATGGGCACACCAAAGTCGTGTTGACTCAGCTGTGAACTGGTCCAGTTCCATGACGCTTGCGGACTTAGCCTAAGTTTTCCCAGCTGGATGCCTCGCGATAGCGTGATGTTGCCCTCACCGCCACCAATCTGATCGAGGACATCCTGCTGGTAGCCAACGCTCAGCAAGAAACCCACAGGCAGATCGAATCGAACCGCCAAACCAGCGAGGAGTGTGTTATCTCGATCACCGAGACCAGCCAACGCAGGACTGTCGTCTTCGTCATAGCTACCAATGCGGAAGTTTGCGATCACCGCCAGGCGGATACCACCGCTACCGACAAGACCATATTGCAAGCTCGGGCCGAACCACTGCAGTCGCTCGCCAATATAGGCGACGGCCGGGAATACGGCTGTGGGGTTGGTATCCGAGTCAACGTAGGGGCTACTTTGCCCAATGGCGCCGATTCCAACTCCCCATCGACCGCCACGACGACCGAGCAGTTGGTACATATCCAGTGTCATGCTGAGCGTTTCATTCGCCGACATAACAAACTTCGCCCGCTCAAAACTCGGCGGGCCTTTTGGGCGATAGTTGTTGGATAGCGCTAACGGCTCCTTTGGAATGCCGATGAAGTTTCGGTCCAGCAAGCCGTTGCGATTCTCATCGTGATAGACCACCAACGCCAGCTCGCCCACAGGCACATCGTCGATCGAATACTGCGATGCATCACTCACCGCCCGGCGAACAGCCACGACCGGATTGCGCAGCTCTCCAAAACCATCCCCACTGCGATAGAACTGAAACACCACTTCGCCTTGGGTAGGACCATTGACGAGTTGCACATCTAACCGGTTGGTGTGACCTAACAGCGGCGTAAAGATCAACAGCAGACAGACCGCCTGTTTGGCGACAGCTTTCACGATCAACAGACACCTGGATGAGGATAGGTTTAATTCAGACTAATGCGTCGTACGTGACAGTCGTGTGAAGACAGCGGAGGACAAACGGCGTGAATCTGATCTGATATTCTGCTGGCAATGACATAGGCAAGAATCTCTACTGTGAGTGACAATCAAATCAGTCGGCGAGCGAAAGCTAACTTTCCAACGGTGTTGTTAACGCTGCTGAGCATCGTCCAGGCGCTCGCGCTGGAGATACTGTGGTCACATCTCATCACGCAGAGTCAGCTCTATAGCTGGACCTTTGTGGCTGTATTGGAATGGCTACAAATCGGCGCGACGCTGTTGGGCATCTTGCTGATCTGGCTGATCTACAGTGATCTGGTGCTGCGTTTGAGCTGGTTACCCAGCACGACTGACGCAATATTTCCTTTCTTAGTGGGCATTTTAGAGTTTGCACAAATCGGCGCCTTGGGTGTATCGACAGTCGGCATTTGGCTGATTTTACTAGGCGTGTTGTTTGGCGCGATGGCGTGGATCAGTCAGTCGTCGATGAAACGCGCGCGAATGGCAGTTGAGAACGACGATTTCTTCAAGAATGTTGAGCCGGCTAACTGGCGCGATCACCTGTCGTCCATCCTGCCAGTCACCATTCTGCTGACGGTAGGCATCGGGCTCTGGCTGACACAGCATCAAGGTTGGTTCGCACTGGCGACCATCGTGTGCGTTATCGCCTTACTGAGCTTCCGAATGCGCATGAGTCACATATATACGCAGCGATCCTATCACTTGAGCTGAGTAACACGGGGTCATCGGATCACTGAGTTCGGTTACACATTGGTGTAAGGTAGCGGCGTGCGATACCGCACAGCCAGTTCGGTGAACGGGAAGTCGGTGCAAGTCCGACGCTGCCCTCGCAACGGTATTCGAGTGGCCTAGCTGAAAACCACTGTCCAAGTGATGGGAAGGTAGCCAAGGCTCATACTCGTCAGTCCGGAGACCGGCCGAATCGGTTTAACTTCCCCGTTCGAGGTGCAACGGTCAACGGAGTCTGGTTATGAATCTTCTTAAGGATCTGCGACTGACGGTTGTCGGCATTTCCGTTGTTGGCATTCTTACTCACATCATCCCTCACGATATGGGCGTGTCGACGGTGGGCGCGGTGGGCATGCTCGCGGCAGCCTATCTGCCTCGCAAACTAATCCTAATTCCCATTCTGGCGACGGTTTTCATCGTCGACGCCATGAACGGTTTCTATGCGCTGCTGGCAATGAGCTTTGTCTACCTCGCCCATGTGCTGGCTGGGTATTCAACCCAACCGATTCTCAAATCGGTTAGGCCAATCACTGTCGCCGGCGCTAGCGTTGCAAGCGCGCTTGTGTTCTATCTTGTCAGCAATATCACGCCTATGGCGATGGGTTACTATCCAATGACACTTGAGGGTTGGGCTATTTGTTACGTCAACGCGCTGCCGTTTCTGCTCAAAGGCATTCTCGCCAACTTAGCCTTCGGCGGTGTCTTCTTCGGTGTAGTTTGGCTAGTTAGAGAAAATCTTGCGCATCGTCTCGCTGCTTCCCAGCGCAACTGACATTCTCGTTGCCCTGGGGGCATCGGATGACGTTGTTGGCGTTAGCCACAGCTGCGGTGCTGAGTGGTCACATGTGCCGCGTCTGACGCGAACTTGGATCGATACGAATCAATCAAACGCGCAAATCGATGCTCAAGTGCAGCAAGCAACGCAACCGCTGTATCAACTCGACATCGATGCGCTGGAGATCCTCGCACCGGACATCATCGTTAGCCAGTCGCTGTGCGAGGTCTGCGCCATCCCGGCTGGCGATGTTGAGAGTGCCATCCAAGCGCTGCCAAACAAACCAACGCTCTTGGACCTGTCTCCACAGCGGCTTCACGAAGTGCCGCTCGATTTCACAATCGTAGGCCAAGCCATTGATCGCACCAACGCACTACAAGCGTCTTGGCAAAGAATCTTCGACGACCGTCACTTAAAGTACCAAAGCGCGGCAACGCGAATTGCTTTCTTGGACTGGATCGATCCACCCTTTGCCGCAGGCCACTGGGTGCCCGATATGATTGAGTGGTTGGGTGCGGTGAGCGTACTCGCCAAACCTGAACAGCCTTCACACCAGGTCAGTTGGGAGCAGGTGATTGCTGCGGAGCCGGAACTCGTTCTTGCCGCTTGTTGTGGCTTCGATGCGGCGCAAGTCGCCAGCGAGGCGCAAGCGGCACCTGTAGATATCACGCTACTCGACGGCTATAAGTACTTTAGTAGACCCAGCCCTAGTTTAATGCAGAGCATGGTCGTGCTTGAGGAGCAGATCGGGCGCTACCTCAAAGACGAAAACCAAGGTTGTCGTTCAACATGATTGCAAGAACATCTAAACATGCGCTTTTACTGCTGCTTCCGGTGTTCTCAGGCTGCTTCGGTGACCGTATCGGCAGCCTGGCCAATACTGACGAGCAAGACACGACGTTAACCAGCAGCTACTCCGCTGCAACAGGTCAGGACGGCACTTTACTATCGGCGTTTTACGGACTGGACGACGCCATACCGTTTCTCGCCAGCTACCGCATCTGTGGCGGATTTGGTCACCAAGACGGTATGCCCGTTATTTTCTCAAAAGAGGTCGATGCGAATACGGTGCAAGCCGGTGATTTCTTGTTCACCCTCGCCGACGGCAGCCAGCTGAAGCCGGCATGCGTCACACCCGCCCCGGCGGAGGATCTCGGCGAGTTTCGCACGATACTGACCATCGGCGACTTTG
>JAYJLX010048548.1:0-12081 GCA_036873525.1 Chalinula nematifera | reverse complement strand
CCCTAAACTTAGTACACCAGTATCTAGCAAGTTTTTAATACTACCTTGCAGAGATGCAGTTGTAGGCAATGAAGGAATTGGTATTTCTTTCCCGGGAAGTTTTGATTTGCCACGTCATGAGACTCTATAGTATACTGTTCATTTGTGTGTGCATGTTGCTGGTATCCCCAAATTATCGTATATCAAAAAAATATGTATGATTGCCACTCCCAGCTTGTTAAATTTTTATAAGAAAACTTCAATGCATGCATACATGTATCATTACACATTGCGTGTATTATTGTAACTTTTATTATACTAAATTCTAGACAATGGAACTGGCACCAGAGTTTGAGGTAAAGTTTTTGTTTTTGTGGTATAATTACCTGGCTAATTGATTGAATGTTCCCTTTTGTTTGTAGTGTAAGAAAACGACTCCTGCAAGTGGTCTGTGTAGCTCATCATCACTCATTGTAAATGTAAGCATTCAGTGTCTTTTTGATCTTAATTACATAATATTGATATTGTTGCATTAGTATAGGGCTGAGCCTATTATGCTTTTATTTTTACCTATTATTCAGCATTTTTCTCAATTTGTCCTCTCAGAGCCTCATGCACCTATTCTTCTCAATTACTCCAGGCACAAAATCAAGCTCAATTTTTGCTCTGATTAGGCTCAGTTTAACCTATTATGCTAAATTGCAACGCCAAAAACAAAATCAAACATGACTGTTTAATTGTCAATTTATGAATTACGTTCTAAAATGAACCAGAATACAGAAATATTTCTTCTGTTTATTCCTATATTCTCCATTTTACACCCATTATTTGGAATAATTCTTGATGCTTTGCTCTACCTATATATGTACACTATTATTCTAAAAATTATGCTGACATAATAGGCTCAGGCCTATGCATTAGTTAATATTAATTTTACTACACTTTGCAGAATGTTGTGCAACAAGTCCAGGAGTTCATGGGTAGTCAATTCAGTCAGCTCAAGGGACATATACTGGCCCTCGATCCCATATGGAACAGCAAATGCAACACATGACTAGTGCTTCAGAACCAGTACATCAGTTCCAGCTTAGTAATGAAGATATCGAGTCTGTTCTGTCAAGTCTTACAGACGAGAAACAGTCTAATACTCCCACTGCCCATCACGCATCATTAGCTCCATTCCCAGCAGTATATGCACCTAATCCCACCTCCTCAACTCCCTTCTCACCACCCACCCTAGATGCACCTACTGCCTCTTCTTCTTCATTCGATTTCTCACCACCCACCCTAAGCCAACCTACTGCCTCTTCATCTCCATTCTCATCACCCCCTCCATTTGCTACCACCTCATCAACTAGTACTTTGGCCAAAACCCAAAAAGTCATCAATGAAAGGTCCAGGGTCCAGAAGTGGGTGGAGGAGGGGTATTCAGAGTTTCTTTTCCCCGATGAACAAAGTATAACTTTGCTATTCCCCTGTCATGGGAGGAATGGGGAAGTTTTGGTTTGCAGGTTGCAAAGAATTATATTTTTGGTGAGCGAATATTAAGTTTATCATCACTAGGTGGGCGTGATAACTTGAAGTTACTTGACCCCAAAAAAATGAAAGACTTGAAAGACATTTTGATGCATACCATTTTGTCAGCATGCCCATTGTGCAATACCAGTGCCATCAGTTGCTGAAAAGTATTGATCGCTGGATTTCGACAAAAAAATATGAGTGCAACACAGGCTACAAAACACACTACGTGGTGCTTATAAAGTGGAGTTTGGCTGCTGGTTACAAGCGGAAGATGTAATTTTACTAAACTCGATATTATTCTTGTCACAAGTGGACAATGCTCTCGTAAATACTCGATAGCAGACTTGAACGAAAAACAATCGAACTCTTGACATCTGAAAGGTGATTGGGTTGACTTTCTACCACACATAAAACGGCACTCTTTATCTAATTCTTGGCAGACAGCAGCAATAATGGCACTTTTGGCAGCTGCAGACAGTTTCATACAAGCAGTTGCAAATGTCGCTGGTGTACTGCCTCTCACAATTGCCTTGCACACAGGGTGATATTCAGGAGTCACAACAGCATCAATCGTCAAATAATTTGAATCTATATTATAATCACATATATATGACTGACATGCAATATCCGGTAAGAATTAACTGATTATTATTATTTTATATGAGTTTGTATGATGCATGCATGTTTCATTTTTGGTGCATTCAATCCATGCATGTAAGGTATATACAAATGCCATGCAGTCATGCAGCATATTTGCCTCATCTCACCATTTACTGAGAAACATTACATGCATGTACATGAACTCTGCTGTGATGAAGTTTAATTTTGCTATCACCATCGCAACCCGTATGTTCATGCATGGCGACTGGTTCACATGGTATACAGTGGCATGCCCGCCTATAAGTGCCATCATGCATGCATGTACAGACATGCATAAGCTTTCAGTATATAATATACTATAAGTGTGTGTACTGAATATTATTCATTCTAATCATTGACTCACTCGTACTATGGTAGAACGCTCTCCCTTATCATTAGTATGAGCATCAGTTGAATTGAAGGAGAGTGACTTCCTTGTCTATATTAAGTTAAGTATACATGCATGCATGACTGAATTCATCATGAATGAGTTGCCAGGTGAGGTGTGGCTTGCTCATTTACCTGATAGTAATTACGATATCGCCGATCATAGTTTTCAGCAGTTGTGTCATCATGTTTGACATGCTTTAATGCTGGGCTATTTCCTGCAGAAATAGTGTCAGTGTCAGGGTTTCGACCAGATCTACTGGACTGCTCAGGATTTGCTGTCCTACAACGTTTAAAGCGTCCGCTTAATTTGCTTCTTAGGGAATCTTTCAGCTCATCTACTTTCATCATGGTGTTGTTGCACGAGCAGACAAGTAAGTAGCACTCATGGCATATCCATTCCTTCAGAGTTTCGTCTTGGGAAAGTCTAACATCAGGCAAAATATTCTCGATAATATCGATCAACTTTCCATTCACTAGGCGACTGCTACGAGTTACATAAATGTTGTATCGTTTGTGTGATGAGTTTCCTTTGCAAATCGTACAAAAATCTGGATTTTTCCGGCACAAACGCTTTGGGGTGCAGTATAAAGATGCCATGCTAACTCACGTGTGCTAATGGTTCCACCCCCATTCATGAATAATAATGAGTCAAGAATTCTTGACTCTAGAACATGACCTTTAGCTCTTGATACCAGGCCCTCGTCCGCCAAACCGGTCATCATTTCCGTGCGGACGAGGGCGTGGTCTCCAGGCTACATAGTACAGTTTACACAACAAGCAATTCTTTTGATTGTTTTTCATTGCATCGAACCCCATTTGTAGCTACTTAGACTTGACAATCATATTTTTTATCTCTTACAACACACAAGCAACAACTCGCTGACTTTGATTGAAAAGCAATGGTGGATATCAGCATGAAAAATCATGAAAAGATCACTTATCTGAACTGAAACAACAAATGATTCCAAAACGTTAAAAAACATTTAAGAAAACTGAACAGGTTTAGACAGGTTTTTGGGTTAGAAACTGTGATGTCAGATCACACTTGCATCAAATGAAATGTTATACATGTATGACTGTGAAGGTTCAGCACTTCAGTGCTTTCATTTTTATATAAGCTGCATATTACCTTGCCATGGCCTTAGACCATGCACCTGATTAAGGCTTACATGTGCTCTTTCCATACAAATTTGCCCAATAAAATGGTGGTGCATGGGCAGAATAATTTTCATGGAGAACAAAAGTTGCAAATTACAGCCCGTTATCTAGGAAGGGGTCTATAGTCCATTATTTTATGTATTATTATTAAAGCAATTGTCTTGCATTGCCTTCACTTTTATGTCATGTATTCATTTTCTTCCATCTGTTCCAGTATCACCATTCCAATTCCAGGTTGTCTTATATGACAAGGATGAAGACTTCCTTTTTAAGTCTAAACTCTTCACGTATAGGGCCAACGATATCATGAGCAAATTATGCAACATCATAGAGGGATTAAGTGTGCTGTATTATGTATTAAATATGGACATGTCTACATTTCACATAGGGTGCACATTACAGAAGGGGTTTCTTCCTGTGGGTGGAAGAAAAGATACGAAGACAGCAACTCCGGAAATTACAAAAATGAACTAAAAGTTCAGACCTGGCACCCGGTGAAGTCGCCCATTAAGCGTTAATGTTGTGACGTCTGTAGGCTCACACTCCTGGAGAGAACTAAATTCTTTAAGCACTCTGGTTAATGAATCTTACAGATACCTCTCCACCAGGAAGAGACAATGAGCTGCATTAGCGATTCTAATGAGGATCAGTGATCCCAGAAAGTTGAAGAAAAAGATGATGAATGGTATTATTCTAAACGTTTTTAGTTAATAATAAAGAAATAAAACTAAAATAGAATTTTTCAACAATGTTTGAAGGAAAGGAACTGTAAATTGGTAATATAATGATACTTTGTCTCAGTATTGTACAGTACGTTACAGTAAAGATACAAGCACTTAGGAATCTTATCATAATCAGCCAACCTTATAGTCAATAACAGCTTTATCGAAATTTCTACATTGAATAAGCAATATTAATACATGCAATGAACTTTTTGACATAGCATTGTATATTATACCTGAGCTACTAAACACACAGCCAGTCTTTCTAATGGATACACCCAGTACAATCACCACGCATCTACTTCTTTCGTGATGCCTATAATGACGGGGTATAAAGTGCGGGTTAATTTTATAACATTTTATTGATCATATGTGCATGCATTTGATACACGACGCAGAAACTTATTACTACCGAGGTATGGCAGTATTCCAAGCGGCCGTAGGCTGAGTGGAATGTAGTACTGTGGTGTTACAAATCCAATATTCAATAGGGAAGCGGCCAGGGTATACAATAATTTATAGTGTTATAAATTGGAAAAGTCTGGGCGTTTGCTGTACTGATACTATGCAAAAAAAAGGTGCCAAAGCTGGTTTTTTAGATTTACCCACTGTATCATAGTGCACCTGGTGCGGTGGGTTAGTTAGTGGGCTGCCCTATGCCAAGGACTAAGAAAACTGTTGATGGTGCCAACAATGTAAGGTTGGTACAACCAATTTCAGTAAAGGTACAAGCCCAACCTTATAGTCAACTCTTTATCTACATAATTGTACAATAATACACGCAATGAACTTTGCATTGTACATGTATATTATACCTGAGCTACTAAACACCAGCACATCTATATTCAGTACGGGGAGTGGCCAGGATGCAACAATTTTATTCTGTAAATGCACATCAAAAGCTTCCTTTAAATAGAACACTCCTTGTAGGCTGTATAACACACTAAACTACCCTCCACTCTACTGTAATTGACTCACTTTACAGTTTACTTCGATCCAGAAGTTACACATACATACATGTACAGTATATCCTGTTACTACACAAACATGCAGTATATCCTATGTTACTACACGTACACGTACATACAGTATACACTGTTAAAACAGGTGAATTTCTGGATCAAAGTAAACTGTAAAGTGAGTCAATTACAGTAGAGTAGAGGGTCGTTTCGTGTGTTATACAGCATACAAGGAGTGTTGTATTTAACGTGCATTCTAACACTTTAACACAGTGTCGTATGTGTAACAAAGGCTATACTGTATGAGTTTAACACACAACACAGTACAAAAATACAACACACATACACAACTGATAATACACACAACTTCAGGTGTTAATTATAACTCTGTTAGCTGACCACACCCACCTTCATCATCAAACGTTACACATTTCTCAGGTTCATCCTTGAGTATTACTTCCCTTAGTCCTGGTAGTGATTACAGAGATGTAGCAACGTATACATCACTCTTAGGGGTGCACTAGTGGCTAATACAATACGACAGTAACTACTGTATGTAGCAGTAATAAAGTGTTGGGGCATACTTTCTTTTGTTGCTATGACAACCATAGTGGGCATTGCAGTTTTAAGCCTACAACAACAACATGAATGTCTGGCAGTGAACAATGATTTACTGTAGGTACTGTTTCTTGTAATCATGCATGTAAACAGGATCAACGTAGCCACATAAGGTTAGTACTCTAAGAGTCCTACGTACAGATACAATCACAATCATGATACAATTATTCCATAGGCAAATAGCACATATTGTAGCAATGAAGTAAAACGAGTACTTGAATTTGCAACTTGTGTTTGCAAATTAAACGTACATCTATGATTTTTGGAGATAAAAAATACCCATACTCTGGCATCTACCAATTTTGTAACACTTTTTTTGCCACATAAGCAGCCTGAGTATTATAGACTCCATTCCCATCATTTAAAGGAAAATACCTACTGTACTACCTATACATAGACACATGTACAGGTACATATACGTACATGTAGTCATATATTATATAATATAACTATTGAAGGATTGGTTACTGCGTGGGCATGACAATATATTAAGTTGTGAACTTCTGACTGTAATCACTCTAATTGCTAATTACTCAAAATTTTATGATGTCTGATGGCTATGGCAATTCTTGTGAAGACATGGAACAAGAAATCATTGAATTACAAATGGATCTTTTTAAACTTGCTATGAAATTTAATGTTAGATAAACGCGTTTTTTGAATGCCCTTAGCTCTGTCATGCATTGCTTTATTTGCTTCAAAAAAAGGTACAAAACTTTACAAACATCAATATTGCATTAAATACGCAATTTAAGCTCCAAGAGAGCATTGATGAAAACTTTTACGATGTAATAAAATCATACTTGACACAGTACTATAAGAACCTTTTTAACGAACCAAAAAAGCTGCAAAACTTTAGGTACAAGCCATAATTCAACACACAAAGACGGGTGCCTTCCATTCTTGCGCTTTATGCAAAGCAAAAGGTAAAATATTCTAATAATTCTTTTGTGTATACTTTGTAACTCTAGATAATGGATGCTTAACTTTCTGTTACACCATTTTTTGCTTATCTATTGCATCCCCAACAAATGACCACATGGAAGTGCAACCTATACCTTAACCACGCAGTTTCCAATCCCTTCTGATTAATCTAGTATTTATGATACAGTACACCTATAGTTTGGGGTACCGCCCACTTTGTAGATATAAAAATCAAGTGTTTGTTACTAGTAGGCTTAGATTAGTCTCACTAGCCACGCCCATGCTCTACCAAAGGGCGGTCTGGTAAAACTCACCACAAAATTAGTTTGCAACGAAATTTGAAACGTCACAATTTCACTTGGGAAACAAGTACGGCATGTGTGCAATCATTGTAGCTGTACAAATGGCAATTGCTCAAGATGAATTTTTTTGTGGTATTCAAAGCTTAACTAACCCTATATTTCTATTACAACTCTTCTTACAACTTCGTTCGCCATTATTTCCATGAAATTCACATAGCGATTGCTGCCGCTAACTATTGTGAGTACTGTAACGCCTATTTAAGCTTAAGTCACATATGTTCAATTAAATCTGATTGGTGCTGCACACATTCTTGCAGCGGTAGAATTTTTGTGATGAGTTTTACCAGACAGTCCTTCGGTAGAAGGACGGGTGTGGCTAGCGAGACTAGGCTTAGATACAATAAATACAAGGCAGTGTCTACAGTGCCGGTACCGGCTTCCTTTTTGAAAAGCCGGTAGTCTATGCTTTTGTTGTGTATAGCTTATACTAATCCTAACCCCACCCCTAACCTGAACTATATGGAAGTAGCCAGCACTGTAGACACTTTGCAAATACAAACTACTGGTTGACTATATTGAAAGCAAAACTCATCCAAAAACCAATATCAGCCCTATGCACTCACATTACAAACATACCACAAAACCATGTTCAACGTGAAGTTTGATTTACGAAAGCAGCATCTAAACACTCTTGTGAAGCTTGGTGACCCTGAAGAAAAATCTTATAAAGCTGACCACGAGGTCAAGAAAGCAGCATCTAAAAAAATTTTATGAAGCTGACCCCAAAGCTAAAGAAAGCAGCATCTAAAAAATCTTATCAACTCACCCTGAGGCAAGAAAGCAGCATCTAAAAAAAACCTTATCCAACAGACCCCAAGGTCAAGAAAGCAGCATCTAAAAAAATCTTATGAAGCTGATCACGAAGTCAAGAAAGCAGCACCTAAAAAATATTATGAAGGTGACCCTGAAGTCAAGAAAGCAGCATCTAAAAAATCTCATAAAGCTGACCACAAAGTCAGCATCTAAACAATTTTATGAAGCTAACATCTGAGCTTAAAAAAGCAGCATCTAAAAAAATCTTATCAACTGATCCTGTGGTCAAGAAAGCAGCATCTAACAAATTTTATGAAGCTGACCCATGAGCTTAAGAAAGCATCATCTAAAAAATCTTATCAACTGACCCCATCAGGTCAAGAAAGCAGCATCTAAGAAATTTTATGAAGGAAACACCGAGAAAACAGATGGGTAATAACTACCCAAAAATCTGGGTCAAAATACATGTAATTCAGACAACCCAACAGATGGGTCATCATTACCTTATCATGGTTGCGGTAACCAGCTATGTATTCGGTTATAATAACTAATATCCAAAGAGTAAGAGTCACCCAGGCCATGGCAAAATAACCCACAGTTAACAGTTAATTTAACCCAGTTAAAAAAAGCCATTTTTTTTACAAACAACCATTAATGATGGTTACATTAACTCTTATTAGTCATTGTAACCAGCATAAGATGAGAAAATAACCACATATGAAATGAGCAAAATAACTATGTATTGGGTTATAGTATCCATACATGATTATATTAACCACTGATGCAGTACTGAACACAGCGGGTATGCTGACTGACAAAAAAAAAGTAACGATAAGGTCATGAATACAGAATCATATAATTGTAGTAGAACTAAAAGTAAGAACAAAGAGTGACAGATAGAATAAAGAACAAAATTTAGAAGTGAGAATAAATTAATGATGTTATATTAATGCTATAGCTAAATGCCTGATACGTGCCAATAATTAACTAACAGAAATGTGTTCCTTGAATATCAGAGAGCCTTAAAGCGGCAATATACTTGGTCTCTAAGTGAGTCCGGAAACCCTAATATTAAAAGAAGAAAAAAACATTTGAGGCTTTGGAAAGGTGTTCTGAGATGTAGCAGCTAACTGAAAGCCACTATGAATACGCTTGTCCAACGAATTAGCTTCATAGTCCACATTCTGCTCCATTAGAACAAGTACTGTGCATAGCCTTAGCAGAATTCCATATTGGTGCACATGGGCTTGAAATTACAAAGTGTGTCCTAAAAGAGGAGAACTGAGGGAAGAAATACGAGTATGTCACAATGTCACAATATATATCTGTATAGTTAGAAGTGGCTATAAATTCCACTTACAGTATTTCAATCACATGACTTAGTTTGAAAACAGCAGTATCACCACTGACTGGATGAAAAAAAAAATAGTGACCAGTTGTAGTATATGACTGAATGTGCATATCATACTTTTCTAAGGTGGGCACCAGAGACTATGGTACTGATATACTGACGGGAAGGGATGAGTGTGTCATAACATATCATATAGTTGGAAGTGGCTGTAAAAAGTTCTACTTGCTTCAATCACATGACTGACTTGGTCTGAAAACAGCTACCCCACCAATATCACACTAAAAAGAAATATATGACCAGTTGAGTATGACTAAATGCTGTGCACATCGGGCACCTGGGAGTATACTGACAGGACTGCTGTGAAGTTCAAACATTGTACAAGACAACAATAATTATATTGGTTGGAGTTTACCTTATGTGATGGTTTGAGCTACCCCACCAATATCAGCCTACAGGTAGATCTATCAGGTTACGCTGGAGTCTTGCCACGGTCAGTAACACATTATTCTGGTAAATGATAGCAACTAAGTTGAAAGGGCAAGGGTAATGCTTTATGTAATTATAAACATGCCAAATGACTAATAGGCCTAGTCTACGGGGTTGAACCGTAGAACTCAAATGACTACCTTTATGAATAGGCCTAGTCTACAGGGTTGAACCATAGAACTCGGGTAGAGCAGCTGCTGGGCCACGTTGAAAAAAAATAACGAACATTATAAAAACAACAATAGTTACGATATCATAGTAAAAGTTGCAAACCCTTGTGATCAGAAGAAAGTGCACAAAACTAAACTAACAGGCTTCAGTTCAGTGCTAAATGAAAATATGAATGACCCTGAAGAATCATCCTATTATTACCTGAGACAGTGCTCAAGTTAAAATTGCTAATAGGTAATCATAATGCCATTAGGGCTGTCAGTCTCAGTACTAGAAGAATGTATGACATTGTTGGGGCGAACCTTCGCGAGTCAGTGAATGCATCATCAGGATATATGTGGTGATTATGTGCGGAAATATATGAAGATATCCAAGAAAGAAGGGTAGTCATGTGCACGGGGAAACATGTATTACACATAACTGTTTTTTTTTTGTTTTGCACTGTATACAATCTATAGATCTACACTGCCGGATAATTATGCATTCTGATAAATCAGTAATATAATCATAATTCCATTCCGGTCCTCTCCCGGCCATTTGAGGATGGCATAGAGTAACTATAATTGTTGAATAGTTTATCTTTAATTATTTAATCTGTATTATAATTATTCTGTTATTAATAATAATTTTGTTTTTATTAATTTCTGTCATTATTAAATCATAGTTATTATTTTTAGTGTATTGCGTTATTATTAATTTTTTTTTTTTTTTTTTTTTGATAATTCCATTTAAGGGGCTATTTAATTATTTGCGCATGCTCATGCATGGTTAGTCTGCAATACATATAATTATAGGTACAGTGCAGTTCAGAGTGCAGAGGCAGAGTATGGCAACTAAGAGAAAACTCGAGTTTGACGTCAGTGAAGTTTGTCACGAAGAAAGCTGTGCAACCATTGATGCAGTGGTATTGAACGTGAGCCCAGTAAAGAAAAGCCGTAAAAACGATGATTTGACGTATTTTGAGGGCAGGCTGAGCGACGGGAAAGGGGTGAGAAGGCTAGTGTCAGGTTTACACAAGGACATAGAAGAGATGCAGCAGAAAAAAGGCTGATAAATTGCAGCATAAAGAAGTCAAGGTTCGGCGAGGAGTACGAGATAGTTGCCACGAAAAGATTGAGTGTAGTAGCGTCTCCAAAGAAGTTCGAGATCGTACTTGGTGAATGCAGCGGTATGAGTGGCGAGTTGTTGTCAAAACTGTCAGGAATCGAAAGGATAGCAATACACGCTAAAGAGGAGTTGTGGCTAAAGTAAGGAACGTAATGTGCAAGGATAGAGGGGAGTTGCGGCTCCAAGAATGTGTTTTAAGCGATTCGTCCGGATGTTGTAGACTGGTCCTATGGGAGCAGGTCGTAGGGACAATTAAAAAAAAGAAGTGTTATCAGATTAAGGACGTAGTGGTGAAAGAATACGATGGAAAAAAGTATCTCGGCTATACAGATGGGTCAACTATAGAAGAGGTCGATGACATTGGGGAATGCTCCGAGGAAAGTGCAGTATATATTGGTGGTGGGAGGAAAACGATACATGGGCAAATAGTAGGCATTTCATCGCGTACGAGATATGCCGGATGTGTGGTATGTGGGGCAAAAGTCGTCGAAGCATGGGAGAAAAGTGGAGCAGTTGGCCAGTGTGGCAAATGTGGCCTAAAACAGAGGTTGGACCGGTACAAAGTAAGTATTGTTGCAAAAGTACTCGTACAAGGCAATGGATCCAGAAAGCAGAGAACAGGAACAATGTTCACCAATGTAATCCATTCCGTAATTGGCGGCAGTTCATTGAAATCAGAAGCAGAAATCGAAGCCAACTTACTATCATTACCAGCCAAGGATTTCGTGATGACTTCCACTCATCGAAATAAGACTCGCTAGTCGAGAAGTGAACGTTACGCGAACGGCGGCTTTCGAGAAACGGATCGATCAGTCCATGAGCTATATGTAAGTTTCAATTAATTCCCGGCAATCAATTGGCCTCACCTTTTCTTTTATCGTGTGTCTGTTTGTTCTTTTCTGTCACCAATCATAATTCTTTCCTTAATTGAGATTATCGAT
>JAYJLX010048538.1:0-12082 GCA_036873525.1 Chalinula nematifera | reverse complement strand
CAGCTTTCTTTCTAAGCACAAGTAAGTGAGTAACTGAGTATATATTCTAGCTCGAGACCAGTATACGTCTACACGATACAACAGAACAGAACGTCTTTGCCTAGCTCTTGAGCCGCTCTTCTTGCTTAATTGATTGACGCAACAATGACATGTGCGCATGCGCAAACCCACGTGCAAACGTATCGGTTAGCAATCGGTATTAATTTTACCGATACCGATTCAGATAAGTTGCCTTGAATATCGGCCGATAACGATTACCGATGACAGTATCGGTGCATCTCTAGTTGTGGTTGAGTCTATTGAGGAGGTGGTGGTTGAATAGGTAGAGGTGGCGGAGGTGCTGGTAGGGCAGTTAGAGGTGGTGGTGGTGGTGGAGGTGGCGGGTAATGATGGAGGTGATAAGCCCCGCCAGACAACTCCAGCTTCCCCGATCTATTATGTAGCTGCAGCAAATACACTTCAACCGCCTTTAGCCACATGTCCAAGTATTAATCAAATTGAAACATCATGAGATACTTCATTGCTTTTAATAAGTTTCATGCCACTCTGGTTATAGTGTGCTGAAAACTGTTGAATACTATATACTTGTATTACCAGTGACAAATATAATTTTTCCTTCTTGATCTGACAAAATGTCAGACCATCCATTACAGTGGTCAGACAGGATATTGAGCAATCTAAGAAACCATTATAATAATATTTATTGATGTTTACTATATCCCTTTCTGTCACGATTGACCAATTAGTCAAATAAAAATTGAAACTTTTATTTTTTTTGTTTGTTCAATAAAAAAAAATTAATTCATTTTATTTCAGTATATCACTCTATTATAATTATATACACAAAGTTTAATGTCCATTACCTTTATCACAATAACAATACAAAATATACATCTAAATGGTTCTTATTCAAGTTATAAAAACATACACTGTAAAAAAGAAATATTTCGAAATACATTAACGTATATTTAGTCATTATTGGGCATCATCCAGTTATCCCATACCTCAAGTGAGAGGGAGATTTCTTCCTCTTCCTCTGTACCTTGATTTCCAACTGTAGTGTCTGTGGTTGGTTTACAAAGGGAGTATTCATTTCTGGGGTGTTGATCTGGGCGCCTAGAAGTACTGCAATCATCCCACCATAATTTATAATGGCATTATCTGCACAGAAACTGTCCAGTGGTGGGCCTTCTACGTATATTTCCATCAAATCATTGAGCGTACTGCCTTGGAGGTTAGTCCTGCGGTTTGTCTTCACAAGCTTCAACGATGAGAATATCTGCTCTACTCTACTATTTAAAAATGGTAGGCTAAACAATAATTCACATAAAATTTGAACATTATGCCATTTACTACAATCTGGGCAGGAAAACAGGTTGTACCAGACTCTTCTATAGCCAGTTTCGCTGATATTGAAATATGCTCGGGCATATTCTACTATTTCTTCCACTTCATCTTGCAGACTCACTAAAGAAACACCTTTTGCCTCAAGTGGAACTCGGAAGTGAGATGAAAGTAGTTCAACTGCTTGTTGTACCTCAGATAAGGCAAGGTCATCAATATCATCATCTGGAAATAAGTCAGCAGAAGTGGATGGAACGGTATTAGTATATACGTTTGATCCATGATTGTGTCTCTAGGAACACAAGAAGTGCACGTAATAGTTTATTGTCAGACCAGGTTAATCGTTCTTTTAGCTTCAAACCAAGTGAGTCAAAATCTGTCTGAGCACTTTCCTTCATCTTCCGTTTGCTTTCATCAGTGCAATCCCTGATAAGATGTATTTTCTCCTTCCTTCTTCATTCTCCCTTCTACCAGCTTCACTGTGGGCCATTCTGTGGTATCAAGCTTAGACAAGCTATTCAAGACTGAGGCACATTTCAAGATACCCTTGATACCAGAAACAATGTCCAAATCTTTGTCTTGAAGGGTGAGGCTTAAGATGGAAGCAGGTCTCAGTATATCCACATATAAAGCACATCCAAAAATGACCTTGTACTGTTGCCACTTCTTGATATATCCTTTTAAACATGCCTTGTCCTCTGACTTGACAGATCAGTCCTGTGCTAGTGCAGTGATATGTGATATGTATGCACCGAATCGATCCAGAACACATTGTAAAGCTTTGCGCTTGTGAGTTATCCATCGAGACCCGTGAGATCGTACAGGAACACTGCCACCACCAGAGGGAAACTCAAAAACTTCTTTCAAGTCACCAATTACATCCATTAACTCCCGTACCTGTATGGAATGCATATATAACATCACTGAAAATGAACTAAAATTACATCATGTTAAGTAAATTTAGAAGACGACATAAAATACATCATGTAATGAATTTACCTTTTTTGGCGACTTTTCATATAGATAATACAAGCGAACGAGCATTTCTTCGATTGTTTTGAAAACATTACTACGTAGGGCTGATTTGCATGCCAGTTCAAGACAATGTGCAAAACACCATGACCATAATAGCCAAGGATGGGCCTTTAGCATCATTCCGTGTAGACCGTTTTCCTCACCAATGTTGATAGCGGCACCGTCTGTCCCTCCCCCAACTAGAGCAGGTAATTTATCAAATCCCAGAATAGACTGATGGTCAAGGATGTTGCCATTACCGTAGCAAAGTGGAGAGTGCTTGTGTCAAACACTGTAGCAGTCCACTTGCGTCTGCCGAGTGTACAGGTAACACAGAAAAATTGAGTTTGAGGCTGCATTTCTTGAATTGCATCATTCAGAAAACAGAACTGTACAACAAATAACTCCTGTTCAATTCTACCTGCATCAGTGCTACCATCCATTAAAAAGCTGTAGAACTTCTGCTTGCTAGAAGCTCTGTAAACTGTGTTCTCTGGGCTTCAGCAATGTAGTGAGTGAACTGTTTGGCTGATGGGGCAGTTTTATAGGCATGACCAATGATGACTTGCTGTTTGACCGCGAGTTCACATAAAGCTGGATACTTCTCAAAGGCCACACCTTCTTTGGCTGCAAAATAGCATATCTCGAACTTCTTTCTCATTTTGTCCTGCTCAGACGAATCCAGAGTTAGGAGGGCACTGGCTATAGGGGAGTAGGAACTTATTGGGAGGTTTTTTGACCTGGCTTGAGCCGGCTGCTCTAAACCTTCCCATGGCTGCCTTGTGTTGATCAGAGTTAGCGTGATCGATAACGCTACTAGTTCTCTGGTTTTGACTTCCATTTACCCTCACTGCTGAGTAGTTTTTCATCCCACGAATATTAGCGACAAACTCCCGACATACCGAACACCATAGAGTCGCCACAACACTTCGGTCCTGCTTATCCTTTTCGCACTTTAGCCAGGTAAGAGTTTGGTGTTCTTCATCGAAATTCCGTGCCCACTTCTCAAACGTAGACACTGTTATCTGACGTTTAGGTCATTTGAAGGCTGAAGAATAATAGTCACTACAATCAGAGCTAGAAGATGAAGTAGAAAAGTAACTACTGCTTCTTGACCGAGTGTTCTTTTTTGGCCAGACATTTTGCCAGTCTAAACAAAAAATAATCGGCCACGTGACAGATTTGTCCGGAAATTGTCCGTTGACCGACCGTTATATTTGTCACTGATTACATGTATGTAGTCAGGATTGCAGCCAGTAATACCTCTTTTGACACTTCATTCGGACAGGTTTTTGTTAAAAGCCTTTGTTAGTGGTCCAGCTTTATTCTCAGTCCTTTCCAGCTCAATGAGTGAGCTGCATGGTTTCCAAATACTGCAAGTTGTAACAATATTATGGAAACTGGGCAATGATACAATATTTCTGTGGCAAACAACTTTGCCGTACCGCCAAGCAAAATTTTGACCTGATATACTGTTTCTCCAGTAATTGACTGTAACCTTGATTGTATGTGAACATAATAAAAAGTGCTGGCTATAATTATAACTGCTGACTCCACCAGTATCTCTCCTTTTGTGTTCAGCAATATCATAGTAAAAGATCATTACCACAAAATATAGTCTCTCATAGCCAGACCCTCACACTTATTGCGCATGGTAGAGGGTCTACTGCATATCACTTTTGTTTCAGAATATCTTGTTCTTGATTAGTTCAAAGATTATGTTTCACGTACCAAATCAGTTTATAAAAAATCATTTACTTTTATGATGGCGATTATTGATTTAGCACGTGAATGGTATCGTAACCTTTGAACTACCCAAAAACGAGATATTCTGGAACAAAAGGAACGAAGCAATATAATTATAACGTACACAGTACAAGGTCAAACCAGCCACAAAAATAAAGTATATCAGACAAGAACAAAACAAAAAAAAACGAAGTGATTAGGCTGGTATAGACTTCTACCTCATGCCGCAAGTGAAAGGGTATGGATATACATGTGTGTATAAACTCACAGTTTGCAATCAATATACTGTATATCGGGTATATTTCAATATCATCTAAGTTAAAATTTCATTGCTGGAATTTTTTAGTTAATTACACCACATGTAGCTACATTTGAAATTAATAACTATCAAAAATTAAACTACACACGACACACCCTCGCAACCAACCATGTGTATGGAATAATGAAGTAAAGTATTGGTTTGTGATGTTTTTCTTAACCAATTTAATAGAATATCTGTTTTCTATTTGCTATAGTAATTGTTACTTTAGATATCAAGGAATGTTTGTTTTTCTTTATAACCCAGTGCTTGTGCTCAGATTTTTTGTATCTAAAATTTTTGTGCTTTTTAATTTCGAACAAGTATCAGCCATTCGAGAATTTTTATCCATTGAAATTAACCCAATTTACAGTATTACGTACATGTATTCTATATGTTGTATTGTAATTATCGTTTGCTGTTGCAATATCGTGTACATGTATTTTGTAATAAATCCTGTTAATTTACATGTAAAATAAATGCATCTTTTTTGTTCATTGTGTAGTGCTTATATGTTCACTGACCACAATGGTGTCTTCAAAGACAAGGTCTGTGCACTTCATTTTCCAGGTCCCAATGCTATTTCTACAATAGCTGCCTGTAAATATTTTGTAAGTGATTTAGTTAATTGTACCTTCATGTAAATGTATGTAGTATAGCCTATCAGTGCCTAAGCACAAGCTTTGATTTGTACAATGTACAATGTATGTACATGTAGCTCATTTTTTAGACCCGCACTTTGTGCACGTACTGTTGTAGTAGAATTTATTCACGAGGGTTGACAAATACCGTATACGGCATATATTTCAAAGGGATATAATTTTGCGAATTCTGCGAATCAGACGAAATTAAATACCACTCAAAATGCGCATGCATGCATGCTTTGCAGTTTTGCTTTACTTTTCGTGAATATTTTCCCCCTCGAATGTGCACCTTAGATGAATTCGTGAAATTTTTAACCTGTGAAATATATGCCGTATACGGTACATGTGCACTGTATGACATATTTCAGAATTATCATTTTAGTCCACGAGAAATGTGCATGTATGTACATGTACTATATACATGTATACTGACTGACTGGTATTAATCAGTCAGTCTTGTTGTGTTGCATAAAATGCATGTCAGTAAGGATAATATTCCGAGAGCACGTTTACTTATAAAAGGTGTTGCTTTTCAGCTATTGAGTGAAAGACCATTTACCTACAAGGCCCTCATTTAGCATCAACTCTTACTGCTTCAGAGCTACTTTAACTATTCAAAGCAGCAGTTGATGGAAGTTGTGATTCTGTCAGCCATATCAGTAAAAAAAAAAGAAAACAGCTAGCTGCATACACATGCAGATATAAAAAGGATTTAGATAGGGTAATATGTTGCAGAAAGTGGTAGTAATAAGGGAAAAGATTGATTCCAGAGGTATTGTTTATTAGCCAGGAATTTTAATATTGAAACCGCTTATAAAGCTGGTGGCAACGTGACCTCATTGTCAGTGAAACAAGAAAAAAAAATCACTTGTAGTTGGTGCTATTCTTGAAAAGGTTATTCAAGATTACCTGAGATCGTTATGATAATGTGGCAGGGTTATATGAAAGAACATTACTGTTTTGTCAGAAAATTTGGCGAAGAAGAAATTTTTGAAAAATTGGTGATATAATTCCTCTAATATAAATAATTTTAGCTAGCAAAGTGTTTCCAATAATTTAGTGATTTAAATATTAAACTAGCAGTAATCTGTGAATCCCTTGCATGCACTCTTCACTATACTTGGTGTCCTTCACAGCTTTTTTGGCAAAAAAGAAACTAGATCTAAACCTTGTTAAAAAAAATTCGCAATAAAGGTTTAAAAATACAAAACATAATGAAGAAGGGCATGGCACCAAGCAACCATACTTTAATAGCTGAACCATTAATTTTGCTTGAAACACCATGATGAAGCGATTTGAATAGCGGCATTTGTTGCTCTTATGATGTCAAGTTGACAGTGTAAGTTACAGATCAAAGCTCACATTAGGAAGCAAGATACAGACTTGTGATGATCGTCATTTTGCTTTACTTAGTGGCCGTTAAGGGATTTCTGAGACATTAATCGACAAACGAATAAAAATTAATGTGCGTGGGATTTTTTGCAAAAGTAACTCGAGAATGTATGCAAAAGCTTAACCTATTGATCCAACAAGCTCAAACACATTTTACCACTTACCACACAATCCAAGAAACAGCTAAAGATGAGACAAGAACGATAGCAAAACAAAGATCACTGGCTAACTGTTCAGCTAATTCCAAGCCCGAAACCCATAAGACAGCTTTGCATTGACCGCCTAAAGTAAACTTTTTTGCTAACACACAGACCGACTACAAGTACATGTACTGTATTTCTTTAGTTCTTTTCAGCTAATTCCAAGCCCAAGACCCGTAAGACAGCTTTGCATTGACCGCCTAAAGTAAACTTTTCTGCTAACACACAGACCAACTACAGATATTTCTTTAGTTCTATAGCTTTCTGTCAAATGGCTTTCCACTTGAACTCACTCACGGATTCCTTGCTATATAGGCTTTGCTCACGCTCAGGATAATTATTGAGCATTGTTAGTGTTAAGGAATTTTTTTATGTATTTCTTTTTCACATCATACAATCAGTAGTATTGCTCTCTATCCTCGTCTGAGTACATAAGATTTAACTCAAATGTTACAAGGTCTCATCCTCGTTACATTATACGCAATCAACGATTAACTCGTTTAGATATTTAAATTGTATTTATTTTGTTTGTTTTATTTGGGGAAGTGCCCTAGCACGGCTTCATGCTTTTGGTTAAGTGTGGTTTAAAAGCCTGGTTTTGTTCTTTACAGCATATCAATTTCTTGTTATTATAATCAATTGGAAAAAAGGACAAAAAAAAACAAGCATGTTTCTTTCAGTGACCATACAGTGAAGAAAGGTCATGCTTAAAAGTGTTGGAGAAGACTTTATCAGATAGCATATGGCTTATGTGGTTTAACAGCAAAATAGAAAAGATGAGCAATGGAAGAATTCTGGCATACCATTAAAAAATTGGAGGAAAGGGGAAAGTATGACAATTACAACCCAGTGTATGGGGCCAAATTTGGATCTTCTAGTGTGTCTACAGATGTTTTGGTAATAGTGGCTAGTTGGGAATTAACAAATGTACTTATTACTTAAACGTTCATTGACTTCTTGAAAAACATCTGAGGAGTGGTATATAACTATAGCCATTGTTATGACATGAGTGCAGCTTATGGAATTATCTCTTGTGAGTGAAGCACCTTATAAGAGAATGGTGGCCGCTTGAAATTCACTAAATTGTTTGGAAAAGACTTCGTTGAAAGATACCATGCAGCTATATATATGTGAAAAGGAAATGGTCAAACGTGGGTAAAATTGCAGCCGCTCGTTTTGATGATTTAAAGGAGGACTACCTTGCTGACATTAAGGCTGAGGTTCTCATGAATGATATTCATAAGAAACTTGTATTTAAATTGGGATCAAAGGGGGTTGCAGCTGGCTCCAATTGGGGTTGGACATGCAGTGCACAAGACAAAGGCAAATGTCTTTCCTATTGAAAATTCTGATGATGAACAGAAGATAAATTTAATTTTATTTTCCCTAAGTTATTTTATTAAGGTACATGTAAAAATCATCATTACCATCCAATTGTTCCGATTCCTGAAGGCTGACACAGCTCAAATCATTGGTGAAATGGGAAAGCTATAATTTAGTATTAATTTTGATAAAGTTGTTTTTCCATTTAGTGATAAAAAAAGACTGGAAATGAAGCTTGACAAAGAATTGCCTGCATTTGCAATTTTGGAGTGTTTTAAAGGTCAAACAACACAGCTAGATCTATCAGCTCGAGTTGAATAATGTTTGGGTGGCAGTAAATGGTATTGATAAGCTAAGTATGAAGGCTGGGCTGTGAAAGGAATGGTAAATGTATATAAATACATGCAGAAACTGTACATATATAAATAAGTGGAAGAAAGGATTCCACTCGAAGAGGTAATGGTTGACTTGGCTTTTTCTGCATGAGATGGATAATTTGAGTCATGGGAAGCCCTTGTACCAAGGCCCGAATTTGCTGTACATGGATTGCTGGAATATAATGTCAGCTATCTTACCTCAATTATTTAATTGTTATTTGAATTGAATTGAAAGTTATCAACAAAGTAAAAAGGTTACGGGTATAGGAGTTAAAAAAATTTGTCAGTGCACTCGAGTCATACCATTCCTCATATAGTTAACCCTTTAACAACTGTAGACACTTATATGCGTCATAAACTTCGCCCACAACATTAAAGTCCATATCTAAGCAGTAAAAGAATGTCTGAAGCTGCCTTTTGGCATTTGCAAAAGGTGAAAGTTCCCAAAAAAAGTGACCGCTTTTTGCGCCATCACCGCCGCCCCCCACACAAACGTACTTATGGGGTGTGTCTGAGGGGGGCTGGTCCCGCCACTTTTGGGAATATCCGAGTTTGAGGGGTGGTCGGAGATGCAATCTGAGTGTCTACAGAAGGCTTGAGTATGATCAGGCGGCGAGTCGGGTGTGGCTGTGATGGGGGCGGGGCTGGAAAAAGGCGGAAGCTAGTATGAAATTCGTGGTAACACTTAGCTGCTGATCACCCCATTTCCATGGCAACAACGCCAGTGCAAAATTTCTGCCACTGAGTAAAACTACTAGACATGCTCACGATCACACGGGAGTTTAGTTGCAGTGGGTGTCATGGTACGGTTGGAACCAACGTTCTACAAGTGCTGAATCAAAAAGACTGTTACCAGCCAAAGATATAATTTGGTCACTAAAGGGTTAAAGTGTTGAGGTAATCCATGAGCAGTGATGTAGACTTAGCTATATATATTGCAAAAAAAAAACAACACAATCTTATTCTCCCTTCTGGTTGTGTAACTCCATTAGCTGCAGATTTTTTTCTGGCTCGAATTACTTCAACAGGGTTAATGTTAGCTAAAAAAATGGCGATGGTTTTTCGATCAGCTGTGGAAACTGGGGAGGTAGCTAAAAGTACTGAAGTTGCTAAATGTCTTCCGCAACATAACATTATGCATGTATGACATGTATTAATTGTTCTGTACAGTATTGCAATATTTTAAGTTTTACAGGATTGTGACGGTTAGTCGTTGCATGGGGGGGTCATGATCATTTGACTTCGTTCTGATAAAAAAACCCTTGCCTCGGATCTAGAAGTCTTATAAACAATTCATGCACCAGTTTTTGAACTGACTAACTTTCTCTCAGGTGAAAATCTTGTGACTATATTTCATCTGTAATACCAGTTTTACATAATCTCAAGACAAAAGTGCTATTACCAAATAAATTAAGGTGACACAACTCTTTTTGAAGATATTATTAAGAAAGCAGTATAGTGAATGATGGAGAAGCATGAGACGCCAAGTGTTCTTGGTCTACTGTCTCTAGCAACGTTTCTAGATCCCCGATTAAAAATAGAATACTATGACAGTGATGCAGTTGACACTTCAAAAAAAATCAGTTAAAAAAAAACAAATAAAGAAGTGAATGGGCACACCAACTCAACTTCCACTGTCATGCCACACATTAAAACTTCTCCACTGCAACCAAAGAAGTTTTTTTTTTTACGAAGAATGAGGTTTCGTCTAACTCCAAGCTTCCAAACCCTGATGATGATGTAATCTCAAATCCAGCTCATCTGCCCTATAATCTTGATATTTAAAGTAGTGTTTTAACTTTGCGACTATAATTTATAGCTGTACCTCCTCAGCACATCAGAGCATATCGTAACTCCAGCCAAAATATAAGCCTCAATGATTCAAAAAACATTGAACATGTTTTATTTAAAACTTGTATACAAACTATAGATTTTCTTTTTCATTGTTATCATTTGTTGTGGTGGTACTACAGTAGTGAAATCAATTATCAAAAATTTAGGATATTGTCCACCTTTAGCATGCATGCAATGAATTGTTTGTCAAGTTGATATCTTGACAAATAGCTCCTTTTCTCAGTTTCGTCAACATTTCTACTTGTGTATAAATACAGCTACATGTACATGTATAGCTAAACAATATCTTTAGAGGCAAAATAAACCTGACCAATGTTGTACAGTTCTGTCATAATAAATTGTACATAAAATACATGTGCGTGTGTATACTTTTAGACCTAGATGTGGTAATGAAATAATATATATATATGCAGTTTAAAAATAAAATTAAAATTATAAATACAAAATTAAAATTATAAATACAAATGATGATTGCTTTGTGCCAAAATAGCAAACTCATTGATACTCAAAAGCTGTCCTGTACACTATATGTACACATTAAACTGTAGTTAAGATTACAGACAGCGTAATTATTATTGTTTTAAATATTATATTCACAACTTAAAAGTCGTCCTCTGGTAGCTCATCAATCAGACTATCATCATCATCACTCATGTTATGTAAGTTCTCAACATGATCTGTTCTACCAAATCCATGAGTAAGGCTGGTGGTTGTCTGCAAATTGTGCATAGTCTGGCTTGTTTGTTTCGGTATAAGGGAAAATTGGCGTTCCACGTCCGTCATCATCATGGCTTTAGGGTCTAATTCAACTGTGTCAAACATAGGTGTTGGCCTATTGGTGCAGTGATGAGATAAATGGACACATTAAAGTTGACATATACATAAAACACATGACACATGCAGCAATATAAACATAGATTTATACACTATTGTACTTATGTTCGGTTATAAAGTATGGGCAATGGGAGAATAAATGGCCTTTAATATAAAGCAAAAACTTTGTGAGACCTCCAAGTTTGCTACCTAACTACATGCGTAATCGTGAATTGTTGTGGGTGCTTTATGCATGCCTGTAATAATTACCGTATAAGTGTAATAAATTCTGTGGTATATTAAATTTTGTAAATTTCATGGTCTTGTACTAATGCACGAAACCAAACGCTATATGTTATGTGTATGTTATCATTAATTTTGTACAGCAAAATTTTCAAAGTAACTGGGTTTGTAAGGAAATCACGAAATTTTAATACCACGGAATTTACTATTACACTTATGGTATAATACAATTTAGATAGTATTTAGTAGTGTATATGATCTGAAAAAAAAACAGTCTAGTAACTTATAGCGACAATGAATTAAATGTGGTTCTATTTAACTTTGGGGTTTGAATGCTTTAAAACATACTCAAACACAAATATAACTCTAGAAATGTTTAAATCTTTGACAAATTCTATAATTGCATCTTCACAAGTTTACAACCTTACTAAACATTATCATACACATCTACAATGGCTGAAAATTATTTTTTCCTTTGTTCCTTCAGTGCACCTAGCTATTTTTTAGCCAACCAAATTCTTAGACCAAAAAAAGTGCCAGAACCTGGATGGTCTTAAAAAAAATAACCATCAGCACTAAATACTGAAAGGATTTGGTCAAGCTGCTATTTTAAAACAGGTGTAACAGATTAGGGGTGTTCTGTCAACAAAATAATCAATTCTCTTGGCTATTTGTCCTACATGCCTACCATACAAGACACAATTTCACCTTACACAAGGCACAAGGATTATTGCGTGATGGTTTGTGTATGTGTTATGGTTTAAGATCTTCCATTCTACCACATGCACTGGTGGAAAATGATACACCATCAAACACTCTCAGTTGTTTCCATAA
>JAYJLX010048528.1:0-12083 GCA_036873525.1 Chalinula nematifera | reverse complement strand
GACCACAAAGTTATGTCCCAAGTGAGCTAGTCTACGTGTGACCTTTGAAAACATAAGCTATACATGTACATGTACATGTACATATAGTACATGTACATGTAGTACATGTAAGAGAGTGTGGCAGCAGTTATGAATCATATTATTATCTAGAGTATTTAAAAAATTAATCTTAAAAAATTTGGAATTTACCTGACTACCTGAATTTTAGTCAGCTACATGTACACATGTAGGTTCTAACATTTTCAGCTGAAAAATTATACAGGTACAAGAAGTACATATACATGTGCCTACTTATAGACTTGTATGAAAAATGTACCAAATTGCAGTCTGACAGATGCAACTTTAAAAATAAACAGGTGTGTAGTAAACACCTTTCATGTGAACTAAAATAAATAAAGGTTTTAAGCATAGAGTTATGACAGCTGAAAATAACATGTCAACAAAACAAATGATATATTCAAATGAGTATAAACAGGTTTTCATGGGTGTTTATTTTTCAAGTTGCATCTGTCAGGTACTGTACTTATTTAAGAAACTGTAAACTTCATTAATATTTTTTACATGTAGTTTTTTTTTATTTTAATAATAAAATATTCCCATCTTTATTCGTTCATAAGGTGTAAATGGTGGTATGCAACAGCCTCAACTCCGATCTATGAAACGCTACAAACTTGAAAATTTTAAATTCTTAAAAGTTCTTGGAAAGGGAAGTTTTGGAAAGGTACGGAGGAACAAAATCACTAATCAAAAAAAGTTCCATTTTGAACTGTATATTGCTCAATACAGGTGTTTCTTGCTCAGTTGAACAGCTCTAAGACGGACCAGTTCTTTGCCATTAAAGCTCTCAAGAAGGACTTTGTTCTAGAGGAAGACGACGTGGAGAGTACGTTTGTCGAGAAGAGGGTTATGACTCTGGGGAATCAGCACCCGTTTCTAACCCATGTCTTCTGCACCTTCCACTCTACAGTGAGTCTATAGTACATTGGGTGGTTCTCTCGAGGCAAGCTTGTGTTACCCATTCTAGCTTGTAACAGTAAGCAAGTATGCTACTACACGTATATAGTATTACTCATAAAAAATCCAAAAATGTTATAATAGATGGAAGAGTAAGCTTTATAATTAGACATTAAATTTCTCTAAATATAGTGTACATGTACAGTATACATGTACATGTATATGCAATATATGTCTCCTGCATTTCCTGCATGTTTTCTTGTCTCTTGTATATGAGTCTCGCTGCCTTATTACTTGTAGAGTCACCTGTTTTTCGCCATGGAATATCTCAATGGAGGAGATCTCATGTTCCATATTCAAGTCTCGCACAAGTTTAAAGTACCCAGGGCCAAGTTTTACGCTGCCGAGATCATATGCGCCCTACAGTACCTTCACAAGCATGGAATCATATACAGGTACTATAGGAGCTGTACTATACTATAATACATGCAAGTATATATAGTGGGCACTTATAATTATACATGTATGTGTAATTACACCCAATATACTTGTATTGCTGGTAATTTTCAGCAATAACAAGTTAGGAAAAAAACTGGCATTCTTAATTTTAGTCCTCATGAAGTCAAGCATACCTTTTATATACATGTACATGTATGTATTGTACTTTATACTATTCGTTAAAGGTACATGTAGTGCCAAAAGATCATGCAGTTTAAATGTAGCATTGTAAAACCGTAACTGTATTATTATTGAATGTTTATTGCTCTATGTAGAGACCTTAAACTAGACAATGTCCTATTGAACAGTGAGGGACACGCCAAACTGGCTGATTTTGGAATGTGCAAGGAAGGCGTGTTTGGATCAGGAAAGACTACTACATTCTGTGGTACTCCAGACTACATATCCCCTGAGGTACATTCAGTGTACATACATGTACTACTGTGTATTGCTTACTGATGTATTAATGGAATTGTTATTACTTACTATACATGTACAAGACACAGTAGAACACTTCATTACACGTAAAATTTACATGTATTATAGATTTAATATTAGTGCAAAAGGTATCAAATAAAATTGCTTGTTGCTTGGTCTATAAATACCCTAGAAACTTTTGATTACATCTTTTTTTTATTTTTCTTATATATCCAGATTGTAAAGGGACAGCCGTATTCGCACTCGGTTGATTTCTGGTCGTTGGGCGTGTTATCATACGAGATGATTACGGGGCAGTCCCCATTTAGCGGAGATGATGAGGAAGAACTTTTCAGATCTATTTGTAATTCCCGTGTTCCTTTCCCTTCCCACGTCACTCCCAGTACATCGGATTACATTACCAGGGTGAGGAATGGGAATGTGGATTGAGGAATGGGGATGTAGATTGAGGAATGGGGATGTGGATTGAGGAATGGGGATGTAGATTGAGAATATAAGAATAAGGGTCGAATTAAAATTGTGGATTGAAGAATGAGGACAAGGAACAGGAATGAGGCCTCAATTAAGGAATAGAGAGCTAGAGGACTGTAGCAATTACATTTTTGTATTATAATTACATTGTTAATCTACATATACAAATATTCATTCATTCATTCCATCTATATAGTTATTAGAGAAGGAGCCCAGTAATAGGTTGGGATGTACCGAGGACACCTCCCCTATCAGATCACACCAGTTCTTTGCCTCCATCGACTGGGACAGACTGGAAAGTGGACAGATTGAACCACCTTTTAAACCTAAAGTGGTAAGTTAAACATAATATCACCTAGGGATGACATCGAGGGTCAAAGGAAGAGGTAGATTGAGGGGGAGGGGGGGGGGGGGAAGACAAGTCAATGGGTAAAGAAATAATATGAGGAAGGTGCCATTGGTGAGTATTGGTCACTGTAGAACCTCTTTTTTGAAAAAAGGAACTTCAAAAGAAAACAATTCCGTGTATTTACAATGGCTTTATGTAGACACACTTGTGAAATATAATTTTTGTTCTTATTTCAGAAATCCAAAGGTGACGTTAGTAACTTTGACGACGATTTTACATTCCAAGACGCCATTCTAACTCCGTGTGACAACCGCCTTATGATGTCAATCGACCAAACGCATTTCAAAGGATTTTCGTATTCAAACGAAGGCTTCTTAAAGCAATAGGATAAATAAACAAGGAATCTTTTTTTATTCTCTCCTTCCAAGAATATAGAAGACTTTTTAACATGATTATAATTATATACTATAGCTTTTAAATAAATTTCTCTCCTTCACTTTTATGCTAATTAAGTATTACAAAATGATGAATTATTAATACATTATGCTTTTTTAAAATATTCTATATCCATTTTTTAGTTCAATCACAGTATATTGATAATTATAATTATTTTGTTTGGTTGTTTTTTTAAGTATAAACTATTATTGTCTGTTTAAAAAGTATACTGTATCAATAATTATAAGTCTAATAATTAAAACTGATTTAGTATAGAGTATTATTGTAATTGGACATAATTATAATTATATAAGTATTTATACTGTTACTCAAAGATTGCTGATATGCTTCTTCAGGCAAAAGCAGACCCAAACATCTAAGATAGTGAGGACTGACAGCATTACATTGAGCAAGTCATAATGGTAGCGCACTAGTTATTGATATGGCTTCTTCATGGCTCAGGTAATGCCGTAAATCCAACTCTAGTAAACTACACCATACACATTACAAAGACATTATTGAAAAGTCCAGTAATAATTAATTTCCATTAAAAAAAAATTATTTTTAGTTAAATAGGAGCATCCATGTAGTCATTTCCTTATATGGATTCGAATAACCCAAATCAACTGAGCCACATCTATTTATTTCATCAACAATTATAGTAATTCATGGGCAGGGCCAGTGCGATGGATTCTGCTACTGATAGCTCTATACGTATTACTACATATATAATGGAGTAATTCAGTAATCTCAGCAGCTCAATCTGCTTTAATTGTATATTATATGGCATAGTCGAGAATAAAGACAGTCATCAGTGTACATTGCACATAATGTTTATGTGTATCTGCTGAGCAATTGGTTATAAGTATTAAGCTATACATAGATGCATACAAAATGATCTTGCGCCAATTAATTATAATTATATGGCCTATCTGTAGCTACCAACTAATTAATATTATAAAATAATAAGTGGGTCCAGGCCATTCCTGGTTAGACTATGAGGAATGTTACCATCCAAAGTATCACGAGCATACATTGATAGAGGGTATTTATTTTTATGAAATTATGCAAAAAAAAAATCATGATTAATCATTAATAATGTTAATATTAAAATTTATCATAGCTTAATTCCCACACCGACACCTTCAACAATACCCAACAACACATACTCCAACCGTTCATCGTCCCTCATTGCCCTATTTAGGGTCCTAATGGCTTCAGTAGCCTCGTTAGTGAACCTCGGATCGAGCACGTTACCAGTGCTAGTATAAAGGGCATTGTCTATTATGAATAGACCGCCCGTACGCAGAAGCTTGATACCATGACTATAGTATAGGGGATAGTTGGGCTTGTCTGCGTCCAGGAATACCATATCATAGGAACCTTCTTCACCGTTGTCAATTAGAGCTTGTAAAGTGTCGGCGGCGAAATCAATACGTAGGTCGATCTTGGTTGCCATGCCCCCTTCCTCCCAGTATGGCTGGCCTCGCATTGCGTCCTCCAAGTTCACGTCACATGCGATGACTTTCCCGTCAGCGGGCAGACCCAGAGCCATTGCATATGCACTACATCCAGTGAATACACCTATATCAATCACCTTCCGGGCACCGATGGCTTTACACAATACAGTCAATAGCTTACCCTCTTCAGCCGGTGTGACCATTCTGCCATTAATCAAGGTAAGGGTATGCTCGCGGAGTCTCTTCAACACTGGATCCTCCACGTTGTGTGAGAGGATGTACCTGCATAGGGGGTCGTCGGGGTTCTCGTATGTTTTCATGCGAAGAGCGTTGGCAGTTCCTCGTGCTAGTCGACCTCTTCTGTAACCGATATAATAGACACTAACTGAGGCAAGACCAATGGCGGCAGCAGCTCCCAATCCTACGAAAGCCAGGAAAGACTTGTCCTCCATGCTGTACGTACTGTATGCATGCATCAATAATCGAGGGGTGTGGCAATAAAGGACCCGCCTATTTTAGATTACTAGTATTATAAGTATAGTGGGTTTATGTCTTTGATGTGATGTTTTTTCTTTATCCCCAAGGCTAACTCATTGTATAAGCGTAGCTCTACAACTGTTGACTGTAGAGCTACACCTAACACACTTGGCTTAGAAATCGAAAACTCGTATGATAAATAATCAATGATAATCAAAGGGAAATGATAATGTAAAGGAATTTATCCAGTTCGACCAAAAATCATTACAACTAATTGGATAGACTGAGCCCACTGGCCGTTGCTATTTCTTATATCCGATTCCCAATCCTTCTCCAATATTCAACAGCACGTATTCTATTCTGCCATCTTCCTTCATCGTGCGATTCAGTAATCGTATCATTTCGACGCCCATGGCCTTGTTGTTAGTATCATAAGCATGGTCAGCCCCATACCCTAATGCATTATCAACCACAACCAGACCCCCTGTACGTAACAGTTCTATTGCATATTTGTAGTATACTGGGTAGGAATCTTTATTAGCATCTATGAACACCAAATCATACGATCCGTCTTCACCGTTATCAACAAGTTCTTGAAGGGTTTCGGCTGCCGGTTTAATTCGTAGGTCAATCTTGGTTGCCACGCCCCCTTCCTCCCAGTATGGCTGGCCTCGCATTGCATCCTCCAAGTTCACATCACATGCGATGACTTTCCCGTCAGCGGGCAGACCCAGAGCCATTGCATATGCACTACATCCAGTGAATACACCTATATCAATCACCTTCCGGGCACTAATGGCTTTACACAATACAGTCAATAGCTTACCCTCTTCAGCTGGTGTGACCATTCCTCCCATAGTCAGGGTAAGGGTGTACTCACGGAGTCTCTTCAACACTGGGTCCTCCACGTTGTGTTCAATAAGATATTTAGCCTCTGCACTACCGATGCGGTCGTAACTCTTGCCTCTTTGGTTTTGTAAACGTCTTGCGCTGTTGAAACCCCTCCTAAACGAGTAACAGTAGACGCCAGTGAGCACGACACCTGCTGTGGCGGCTCCTACAGCTCCCCAAAACTTCCAACTACCTGCCATGTTTTCGCACCAAATTTTTTATTTTTATGATGCAACCGCCAGCCACGCCTTTAGTAATTGCAAAAGATCCTAAATTTATGCATGCTTATCTGACCATATCATCTGACTTGCTGCTATATCCCTTATACTGCTTAACAATATAGACAATATAATATTAAATTGCTTTTGCGATCACCATTGAAACCTAGAGAACAATTTAATTAAATCAACTTCATTAATTTTTTTCTTCAGTTATTTCTTACACCCTATCCCAACCCCTGACGATATATTCAACAGTACATAGTCTATCCTGCCATCTTCCTTCATCGTGCGATTCAGTGACCGTATCATTTCGATTCCTACGTCCTTGTTGTCAGCATTATAGACATAACGTGGAGCCCCATACCCTAATGCATTATCGACCACAACCAGACCCCCAGTACGTAACAGCTCTATTGCATACTTGTAGTATACTGGATAGGAATCTTTATCAGCATCTATAAATACCAAATCATACGATCCATCTTCACCGTTATCAACCAGCTCTTGAAGGGTTTCGGCTGCCGGTTTAATTCGTAGGTCAATCTTGGTTGCCACGCCCCCTTCCTCCCAGTATGGCTGGCCTCGCATTGCGTCCTCCAAGTTCACGTCACATGCGATTACTGTCCCGTCAGCGGGCAGACCCAGAGCCATTGCATACGCACTACATCCAGTGAATACACCTATGTCAATCACCTTCCGGGCACCAATGGCTTTACACAGTACAGTCAATAGCTTACCCTCTTCAGCCGGTGTGGCCATTCTGCCATTAATCAAGGTAAGGGTATAGTCGCGGAGTCTCTTCAACACTGGGTCCTCCACGTTGTGTTCAATGAGATATTTCGCCTCTGCACTCTTGATGAGATCATCTCTCGTACCCCTGCGTTGTGAACGGCCAGCAGTGATAAAACCTCTCCTAAACGAATAGTAGTAGACTCCAGTGAGCACAATACCTGCTGTGGCAGCTCCTATAGCTCCCCACAACTTCCAACAACCTGCCATGATGAAACTTTTAACTTTATCAACCAGCCACGCCTCCTTGAGGGGTGTGGCATTTCATAAACTCACAATGCATTATAATATATTTTAATTACTTTTTAATAAATTAACAAATTATTTATCCAATTTAATTTGTTTGGCCTGAACTATACCCAGGACAATGAAGAAGTAAATGACAAGCCAATATTTGAGCTGGTGTACATTTGCTAGTGCTCATGCAGCAATTCAATATATTGTATACGGCCTCTCCCCATGCATACGTGCTGGCATCTCCCCATGCACATGTAGGTGCAAATGCATCTACCTGTCATACAGTGAGGGTATATATATATACCCTCTTTCTGAAGTACATGCACAGTGCAGCACAGTGCAGGCATGCAAATTAATTTATGGATTGGTACTGTACTAATGATCTCAATTTTAAAGAACCTGCATATGAATATAAACTAGATCTACAATGAAACTAAATACTAATACTACAGTTTTGTTAAGTTTTACAGATGCATGCTTCATGGTTTCAAGTTAGACTCCATCCAAGTGGGGGCGGCGATCTGCATCTAGATGATCTGGTTAAATCTATAACACCGATCACGCTCTGAATCACAGTGCGCCCTGCAAACTCGAATGCAAGCATAATAGTCAGTTGTGTACCGTTCATTGGCACATTTTTTTTGCCGTTGACAACGCCGATTACACCTGGGGTACTGGTCTTCACAGTAGTTTTGAGCCTGGACAGCTCCACCCTGTTCTACAGCCTCAGCAGTATACAATGGCACATCATTATCATAACGATCTATATAGTAAATTATATACAGTGGACTCTCCCTAATCTGACCACTCTTATATGTTTTGGACAAAATCAAGCTATCAGCTGATTACTGTGGTATGGTCAAATTACAGGGAAAGTTTTCTATGGAGTTATAATAATAAATTGTGCAATTTGATCATCCGCCTGAAGGACTGAGGTGTCATTGAGAGGGTCTGAATAATGAGAGGCCATCGTGCACTGTATCGTGACATGCATGCATATACATTACTGTGTCATGCATGTCATGGCCTCACCTATTTTGTCCTGTAGTACAACATAAGTACTAACTGATACTTCAATACCTATATAATTGAATATGCACTCATATAGTATACTCATGTAGTCTATAGTCAATGAGCTTACAGAGATATATGCCTAAAACAATGAGCAGAATTGTTCGGTTAGACATCGCATTGATGGTTGCAATAAGCTATTTCAGTAGTTCCTTAAGCTGCTATAGAGAGCTGCGTGCACATCAGCTGATGAGTGGCAAATCTTCTTTTATATAACAAGAAAGACATGTGCTGCAAAGAATAATTTAATTGTTTCTATTCAATTTCCTACATGTCATATATTGATTGTGCTGGAATTGAATACATGCGCCGCCAGTCTTGTCAACAAGTTGTGAACTGGCGAGTTCAATGAGCAGCCACTCCTACATGATACTATGCATGCTGATGAGTGTGCATGCATGCATGACAGGGTGTGTCAGCATGTACATGAACAAAGACAGTTCAATGCAAAGCAGTATCAATATCTCCTATCACTGATGGGCGCGGCACCACATATGCATGATGATAAAAGCATTGACAACCTATGAACACAGGAAGGTTCAAAAGGAGGAGCAGCTTCTTAACTATATAACAGTATGCATTTTAATTAATGGGAGGACTGGCATGCATGCGCAAAGGGTGTCAGCAGGTTATTATATAGAACTGAATTAAAGTAAACACTGTGCTATCAATTAATGCACACAGGTGACTATAGCATGCATGTATAGGGTATTGAAGGTAAATTCATATAGTTTACATGGATAGGATGTATATACGTTAATGATCAAAAAGTCCCCTTGATCCAATCCTAGCTACATGCATGTCTTATCTGTACAGGTAACAACCCCCTGTACATGCATGTGATGAAGATTTTTTGGTTATTATACCCTGCACCATGCACCACCCTGTTTTATATTATACATTCCTGCTTGTCTGCAGCATATCAATGCTATATAGGAAGGCTGCTTCTTTGAATACTTTCCTGCTGTTCAAAACTTGCTGACACCCTGCCCGGCCCTTGCATGCCGCATGCACACCCAATATCGGCGTGCATAGGGAGAGGCTACTCCTTTTGAATTATCCTATTCATCACTTGTTGACAAAACAATTAAATTCAATTGATTCCATTCAATATATGACATGAAATAGGAAAGACTATATTAATATAGCGTAAAGCAATATAAATTGTTATAGATTACATGCATGTGTATATATATAGACATACATACCAGGGCACTACATGTCATTGTTCACTTCACTATTGTTTTATCATTATATAAACAATATTTGCCATCAGACATTATTGGGATTATATCTTAGTACTGGTTTGCACTGAACCATCATGATGTCCAAACAAACAATTCTACTGATTGCTCTGGCCATTTATCTCTGTAAGATAATGTATAATCATTAATGTGATATATAGTTTATTGCATATGATTATTGCATGTTATATACATGTATGAATATTTAGGTGTTGAAGTCTCATCAGTTAGTGCATATGGTGCAAATATAGCAGGTGAGGGTATTGGCAGTCACGCGTAGCCAGCCCCTTGATCAGTCCCAATTAAACCTTTGAAGTGGGAGGGGCTAGCTACACGAGACTGATTGTCTAAGAGATGACTATATGATAATTATATATACCATGCACGAACCCATGAAATCACATGCATATGCCCTGTGGTTTCATGCATGTGGCATGGCTCACTGTATATGAAAATGCATATATCATAGCAGTACTATAATTGTTAGGTGGTGATGAGTCAATTGAGGCTGTAGAGCAGGGGCAGAGGTTCAGCTGTGCTGGTCAGTTTAGGACATGCAAGAGGTTTTGTCGACAGGAACAGAATTGTGATGACCCACGGTTTAGATCTGACTTGATGGCTTGTTTAAGAGTTTGCGATAGGCACTGTAGAATTGAGCGTCGTCGGTGTGAAGATGATCAGATCTAGACTCAGCTATATATGATGAGTTTATAGCTCGAAACCAGCATGCTGGAGTATATAGCACGGAACAGTATAACTATGTACTTGTACAATTATTTTGTATTCTTATAGGGGCTGTATAGTTTATTATATACATGTATAGTTTAATTAAAATCATTTCAGATAAATCAATTGAAGTTTGCAGCTACATATACCAAGAGTCGAGAATGCATGCATGTATCATTATATATTGCATGTATATCATTATATATTGCATGTACAGTGATCCGGCTCTCCAACAAACATGTATACACCCATTATACAATATAGCCCTATTCCCAGACCAGCAAGGTCACAGCATGCAACACATGCACACCTCCCTGATTTAGCGAACCCAAGACTGTGTGTTAGTCCTGTATAGTGCTCCAAGGCCAACTGAGCAACTATATGACTTGTTCCCTTACACTAATTAATGAGCACTCATTTCACTATGAAACTGCATGCAATGTGGATAATCCTACCTTTCCCTTTTTCAAATGAATCAACTATAAACTCAGTAATAAACCTCTTAACTATACATGTACATGTACTTTATGACAAGAACTATATGCAAGTCTTTTTTTTCCCTTTATCACTTTCCAAATGTATAGTCTAATGAGCAGGAATGATACCACTTGCACGTGCATGCGGCATCATACACAGCACACTTCACATGCAATCTTGTCACAGATAGAGATCACTGTCCGTTGCTGATGTGGAACGCACCACTTCAGTAAGGACTGCATGGTGACGAAACCCCTTCATGCATATAGTACACCATGCATGTTGCTATATTGCATTTTTGTATATGTTATAATGATCAAAAACTGAGTCCATTTCTATCCTAACTACATTATATTGTACACACGACTATCTTTTTAAGGTAATACATTGAACATTTTTGTATAATTTTACTGTTATTCGTACTTGCATGCATGCACCGATTAACACCTTGCCATCATGTACATGGCTGCATACCTGTAGCTATATACGATTATAGGAAAGGCTGCATGCTTTTTTGAAAATATATTTTCCTGTTGTTCAAAACTTGCTAACACCCTGCCCAGCCCTTGCATACATGTATGTCCGATCAGTGTGCATATATATATATATATATATAGGGAGAGGCTGCTCTTTTTGAATTACTCTGTTCATAAGTTGTTAATGAAACTACAACTGCAGTTCGATTGTCAATATGACGACATAAAATATGAAAGCAATATATTTATGTTAATTATATATACATGCATTCATGTGCATGGATATATGTACATGCGTGCCGGGGCCACTACATATCATTGTTCTCTTCACTATTGTGTTATTATATTTGATATTATATAAACCAGATCTGCCATCGCAGACATTCATGAACTATCTTAGACTTATAGTATTGGTTTGCAACGTATCATGATGTCCAAACAAACAATTCTTCTGATTGCTCTGGCCATTTATCTTTGTAAGATATCATGTATAATCACTAATGTGGCAGTATATACATGTTATATACATAATTATAGGTGTTGAAGTCTCATCAGTTAGAGCTTATGGTGCACACATGCAGGAGAATATAGCAGGTGAAGATTATAAGGGTGTTGGCCATCTTGCGTACCCATATAGGCCTCCAATTAATCCCAAACGCTTTGGAGTGGGAGGGGCTGGCTACACAAGACTAATAGATCTAAGAGATGACTATGATATGTACCATGAACCCATTAAACCACACGCCCTGTGGTTTCATGCATGCATGGGCTCAATCATTGTATAAAAATCCATATAGCACTGTATGTATAATTCTTATAGGAAGTGATTCAATTGAGGCTGTAGAGCAGGGGCAGAGGTTCAGCTGTGC